>VXAX01004834.1:223744-269738 GCA_013399835.1 Leptocoma aspasia
ATAAAATAAAATAAAATAAAATAAAATAAAATAAAATAAAATAAAATAAAATGGTGTTGCTAAACCAGAGCAACTTGCTGTGGGTGTGAGTCAGAGTTATTCACCCTGGGGCAGGAGCACAATGCTACCTCCACTCTCCCTGTAAATCCACCCAGCTGTGCCAGGGCAGGGTGGATTTTGTGCTGTCTGGGCATCCCTGACTGTCAGCAGAGCTCCAGCTGTGGGATCTTTATTGCTGCTGGTGACGTAAGAGACGCTCCGAGCCCGGCTGGAGCTCAGGCCCCGTGGAGATGAGTGGCTGCATCAGTGGTTAAAAAAAGAAATCAGCCTTTGAATTCTGAAAAGGGCATAAGATCAGAGAGCCCCAGCAAGAGCTGGTGCCATGATATTTGACAGTCATTTTCACAGCATATCAGCATTTTCAGATGTTTCCTGTGCTGCTGCTCCCCATGTATCCTATTTCCAAGTTTGAGCTGCACATTCATGTTCTGCTGGAGAGGATTGCAAAGAAGTTTAAACTTTGGAGATGTCTGATGTGTCATTAACAGCTGGTTCAGCTCTGAGACAAACGTCAGACACCTCAGATCCTGGGAAGCTGAGAACATGGATCAGGAACATGCACAGGGCTGTGGGGGTGCTCTGGGCAGAACAAGAAATGCCTCTGCCTGGGTTTTAGGAGGTATGAAGCAATGGCTCAGCCCAGGGCTGGACACTGTGTGCTCAGACTGAGGGCATCCCTGGGCACAAAAGGTCAGGAAGTGCCCACCCCTGGCATTCCTGGGCACCTGAGCCCTGGAATAACGGTACCAAACAGGGAACTGAGACCAAGGGAACTGAAATTACAGCTGAGACCTTTCTCCACTGAATCTCCAGAAAACCTGGCTACTGAAAGCTGAATTCAGGACATGGAATTTACAACCCCACACCTTTGCATGTCTGCTCTGTGAACAACAGATGGATTTCCTTCAGGTTTTGGCAATAGTTAATTGAAATTCTGCTTTCTAAGCACTGGCAAAAGGCTGTAAATTTTACAATGCAAGTATTCAAGGGAGGAGTCTTTTTTTTTTTCTTTAATTGAAAGACTTATTTGTCTTGAGTTTTGAAAACAACCCAACATCTAGAGGGTAGAGTGAATTTGCGGCCTCCCTTTAAACACTGTAAAAGACATTGAATGGTGTCTGAAAATCTGCCTTCTTGAAACATGGCTTAGAGCTCATTATTACTACTATTGTAAGCCTAATGTGACATTATTCTTGCTTATCTTCGCCCTAATGCGGTATAAATCTCCATTCTGGATTAAATTAAAATATCCAAATGCCTTTCTTGGATGACTTGGGCCTCCTCTCCTGCAGCCAGCGATCTGGGATGATGTTCATTATTGTCTTCCAAAGTCTGGTAAATCTCTGCTCTCTCACAACTATTTCAAGGGTTTGATTTGTGGATGGTCATAAGGGGGGGAAAAGTCCTTTTCTTCACTTTCCTTCAAAGAGGAGATTCCAAATCTTCTCTTCCACTGGGGGCACTGAAAGTAATTTTCCCTATTTCAACAATGCTAAACTTTAGCTCCCTTAGTTTTTTTTTAAACATACAGGATAAGTACTCTCCCTGGAACATCTTTAATAACACAGGGACTGGTTGGTGCCAGCTCCACCTTTCCAGGCAGGGTGACACTGGACACGATTGTGCTGCTGTCCCCAGGCAGCTCAGCCAGTCTCTCAAACATCAGCTTGAATGGGACTTAGAGATTTGCCATCAATCTTTTATTGGCTTCTCCTCACTGCATTCAGTTCAAGCTTTGCCTTTTCATCCTAAATGGCAAACAAATGCTTGGGAATTGTCATCTGGTTGTGGTCAAGCCACGCTCAGAGAAAGGAGCTGAATTCCACGAGTGCATTTCCTTCTGCCAGCTCGGTGTCTGCCTGGGCCAGCTCCAGCCCTCCCTGCCCTGGTGAAACCCTCGGAGCCAGGGCGAGTTCTGGGATGTGCACTGGGCCAGCACTTGGCTCCTTTGCTGGAAAGTTCCTGGCCCTGACTGTTTATAAACTTCACAGGGAAACAGCTCCTCACTCCAGGTTCAGGCTTCACCCGTTCCCCCCACAGCAGCTCTCACCCCTGAGTGTCCAAATGCATCCAGAGCATCCTGCCAACTCCAGGCAGCAGATGTGGATACCAAACACAAACAAAGCTGGACAGGAATGTTTCTGTGTGACAATTTTTGGAAGGATAACGCAGTTCTTGCAATATATAATTTTTCTGGGTTTCTACTTCTAACAAAAAAAATGGAAACAAAATAGCTCATTTTGAGTCAGCCAGTGTGACTTGAAAGTGCAGCTGGATCCTGAGAGCACCAGGGGAGTTATAACTTGGGCCCATTTCATTCCTCTTTGATCATTCCCTGTGTGTCCCAGGAAGAAGAATCTCCTCTAACACATGACAGGAGATGGATTTGGTTCAGCACACCAAAACAACACTTAATTCCGGGGAAAAAATTTAAAAAGAAAAGAAAAAAAAAAAAAAAGAAAAGAAAAAGAACCAATTATCTGCTGCCTATCCTGATTCAGATCATGCACTGGGATGTGGGAATTTCCACTAGCCAGAAACTCTGATATTGTCCTTATTTTTTGCATGGTTTGTAAGAAAGAATATTCCTCTGGGGGCGGATAAACAAACTAAACAAAAAACTCTTCCAGGCAGAGTAAAGCAAGCTGCCCCAGGGCGTGGCAGTACCTGCAGGGACAATGACTCTCCTCTCGTTTGTGGTCATGTTGGGGGGAGGCCCGTTCTTCTCATCCATGTAGGTGCTGTAGCTCATGGCGTTGGACTCGGTCCCTGCTCCCACCAGCTTCCCACACTTGCTCACGCTGCAGTCCACGGGGGACTCCCTGAAAGGCAAAGGGAAAGCTGGATCACCATCACTGCCCCCTCCATCCCTGCAGCTCAGGAGGAGCCAGCTCAGGCCTGGCTCACAGACACGGACACAGGCCCAAGGTGGGACATTCGGGCAGTTCCCTTATGTGGGAGAGTGGGAGAGGCCGTTCCTGACCTGTGACTGGGTGTCATAAGGGGTCTGTGGGGCACAAGTCACACAGGGGATCTCTGATAATGCAACCAGGTGGCATCTGCACGGGAATGACTTCCAGACAAGGCAGTGTGTGCAGTGGCTCTGAAATACCAACATTCCCAAACCAGGTAAGGAGCCAGTGCCTGTTACACCAGTCTGTGGGTTGTACCCCACTCCCTCATCCCTGGCTCCTCAGTGCATTCCAGCAGTCCTGCAGGAGGGCTGGGTGCTCCTGGGAGCCCCTGTGGGGCTGTTCCATCTTTTGTGGTGCTAAAACACCCCTCATGGTGCAGTGGAGCCTGGCAGTGGCACACAGGTGCTCTGCTCACCTGCCCTGAGGTGTTTCTGCAGAGCTCACAGAGACACAGGAACAGCCCTTTCATGACATCAACAAAGAATCCAAAACACCCACCCAAAGTGACAGGGCTGTCCCCAGAGAACACCCAACGGCAGCACAGAGTCTGATTTATACAGGGCTGAACTGGGACAGAGCTGCTCTTCTCTTGGAGCCTACCAGAGCTCCAGGAGCATTTGGATAACACTCAGGGACATGGTAGGGTTGCTGGGGTGTCCTGTGCAGGGACAGGAGTTGAACTCCGTGATCCTTGTGGGTCCCTTCCAACACAGCCTGTTCAATGATTCTATTGTTCAATTATTCTATTATTCTGTTATTCTATTATTCTATTATTATCTGATTAACGGTGTCACAGTTCACTACCTAGTGAGGAAATCTGGGAATCTTGGATGCCCCAGTCATGAGCCAGGAACTTCAGACTCCAGTACAGGGTGTGGAAAGGGCTCTGGCCCCAGTTTAACTCCTGAGGTGCTGGAGTGATGAAGAGGGGACATCCAGCAGCTCAGGTGGTACCGTGCTGAGGCCTGGCCTACTGCAGACCCTTGGGAAGACTCTGAGAGAATTGACAGTCTCCAAAGCCCAGAGAGGGAGCAGGGATTGTGCTTTTCTCCAGCTGCAGGAGCAGCTCCTGCCTTTCATCCCTTCAAACCCAGCCCCGAGCCTGCCAGGCACACATCCCATCTCGAGGGACTTCCAGGGAAGGGAACATCATTGCCCTCACCTTTCCATGGGGGGAATTGGTGCACAACCTCTGCACAGAGCAAGCCCAGCCTTTAATCCCAGAGCCATTTCCAGAGCAGTTTAGGCCATGCTTTAATCCCAGAGCTGTCCTCCTCCTCTGCCAGAAGCCAGGAGCTTTGGGAGGGAACCATTCCCCGCAGGGTAAGAATGGTGACAGTGCACAAATCCCACCCTCCAAGCTCAGCTGGCAAGAATTCCAAGCAGGACACTAAACAAATTTGTCTCTTAACCTGAACTGGGGGGGAGGGAGAAGTGCCTGAAATTCAGCTATCGTGGCTGGGAGATAAATGCTCCACCGAGATATTCCAAGGCAGACGGTAATTTTTTCCTCATGTCTGACGAAGGGAATGTTGCTCGAAAATGGAAATAAGATGTATAACTTACACATGTTCAAATTTAAGGGTTTACTAGTTCGCCTACTGTTTTTCCAGGCAGGGAACCAAAATCCGCCTTCAGAGAGGCAACTGCTGAAGGCTTAATGTCCCCGTGGCAGCCGGGGAGAGGCTGAGGAGCTGCAAGGACACAGGATGTCACAGGGTGGATCAGCAGTGCTGAGTCCCTGGGGGAGTGCTCCGGGCAGGTGGGAAAGCGCTGCCAGGAACCGGCCCCGGGGCAGCACCTGGGAGCTGAGTCCTGCTGGGAACGCCTGGGCTGGGGACGGCCAGGGGCATCTGAGATCCGGGTGTGACAGCGTGATCTGGGTGTGACAGCGTGATCTGGGTGTGACAGCGTGATCTGGGTGTGACAGCGTGATCTGGGTGTGACAGCGTGATCTGGGTGTGACAGCGTGATCTGGGTGTGACAGCGTGATCTGGGTGTGACAGCGTGATCTGGGTGTGACAGCGTGATCTGGGTGTGACAGCGTGATCTGGGTGTGACAGCGTGATCTGGGTGTGACAGCGTGATCTGGGTGTGACAGCGTGATCTGGGTGTGACAGCGTGATCTGGGTGTGACAGCGTGATCTGGGTGTGACAGCGTGATCTGGGTGTGACAGCGTGATCTGGGTGTGACAGCGTGATCTGGGTGTGACAGCGTGATCTGGGTGTGACAGCGTGATCTGGGTGTGACAGCGTGATCTGGGTGTGACAGCGTGATCTGGGTGTGACAGCGTGATCTGGGTGTGACAGCGTGATCTGGGTGTGACAGCGTGATCTGGGTGTGACAGCGTGATCTGGGTGTGACAGCGTGATCTGGGTGTGACAGCGTGATCTGGGTGTGACAGCGTGATCTGGGTGTGACAGCGTGATCTGGGTGTGACAGCGTGATCTGGGTGTGACAGCGTGATCTGGGTGTGACAGCGTGATCTGGGTGTGACAGCGTGATCTGGGTGTGACAGCGTGATCTGGGTGTGACAGCGTGATCTGGGTGTGACAGCGTGATCTGGGTGTGACAGCGTGATCTGGGTGTGACAGCGTGATCTGGGTGTGACAGCGTGATCTGGGTGTGACAGCGTGATCTGGGTGTGACAGCGTGATCTGGGTGTGACAGCGTGATCTGGGTGTGACAGCGTGATCTGGGTGTGACAGCGTGATCTGGGTGTGACAGCGTGATCTGGGTGTGACAGCGTGATCTGGGTGTGACAGCGTGATCTGGGTGTGACAGCGTGATCTGGGTGTGACAGCGTGATCTGGGTGTGACAGCGTGATCTGGGTGTGACAGCGTGATCTGGGTGTGACAGCGTGATCTGGGTGTGACAGCGTGATCTGGGTGTGACAGCGTGATCTGGGTGTGACAGCGTGATCTGGGTGTGACAGCGTGATCTGGGTGTGACAGCGTGATCTGGGTGTGACAGCGTGATCTGGGTGTGACAGCGTGATCTGGGTGTGACAGCGTGATCTGGGTGTGACAGCGTGATCTGGGTGTGACAGCGTGATCTGGGTGTGACAGCGTGATCTGGGTGTGACAGCGTGATCTGGGTGTGACAGCGTGATCTGGGTGTGACAGCGTGATCTGGGTGTGACAGCGTGATCTGGGTGTGACAGCGTGATCTGGGTGTGACAGCGTGATCTGGGTGTGACAGCGTGATCTGGGTGTGACAGCGTGATCTGGGTGTGACAGCGTGATCTGGGTGTGACAGCGTGATCTGGGTGTGACAGCGTGATCTGGGTGTGACAGCGTGATCTGGGTGTGACAGCGTGATCTGGGTGTGACAGCGTGATCTGGGTGTGACAGCGTGATCTGGGTGTGACAGCGTGATCTGGGTGTGACAGCGTGATCTGGGTGTGACAGCGTGATCTGGGTGTGACAGCGTGATCTGGGTGTGACAGAGTGATCCAGGTGTGACACCATGCTCAGGGGTGTGCCCTGTGCTGCAGGGGCTCATACTGTCCTCCAGCGTGTCACCTTGTCCTCCAGGGTGTGACAGCATGATGCAGGTGTGACACTGTGCTCAGGGGTGTGACACTGTGCTCAGGGGTGTGACGCTGTGCTCAGGGGTGTGACACTGTGCTCCAAGGAGTCATACCCTGCTCCAGGGTGTCAGACTGTGCTGAAGGGTGTCACATGATGCTCCAGGGTGTCACACAGTGTCCCAGGGTGTGACACTGTGCTCCCAGGTGTCGGATCCTGCTCCAGGCTGTCACATTGTACTCCAGGCTGTCACACTCTGCTCCAGGTGTTACACTATGCTCCACAGTCTGACACTGTTCTCCAGGGGCTCAGACTGTTGTGCTCACAGGTCACTGTCCCGGGAGAGTGACCAACCTCCTCTCCTGCCCTGCCTGGAGACCAGAGTTCTCTCCCATCCTGCTCTGGAGTAAAATTTCCCTGGAAAATGCCCCTGCAGATGGGACAGGCACTATTTATGATCAAATAATTCTATATATTTCACTCATACAGCTCCATGGGGAACTGTTCCAGCACAGATCCCACCTGCAGTGCTGGATCCAGCTCTGGGGCCCCCAACATAAGAAGGACATGGAGCTGCTGGAGCAAATCCAGAGAAGAACATGGAGATGTTTTGAGGCCTGGAGGCCCTCTGCTCTGGAGCCAGGCTGGGGGAGCTGGGGGTGTTCACCTGGAGAAAAGAAGGCTCTGGGGAGACCTCAGAGCCCCTTCCAGTGCCTAAAGGGGCTCCAGGAGAGCTGGAGAGGGACTGGGGACAAGGGATGGAGGGACAGGACAAGGGGGAATGGCTCCCACTGCCAGAGGGCAGGGATGGATGGGATATTGGGAAGGAATTGTTCCCTGTGAGGGTGGTGAGGCCTTGGCACAGGGTGCCCAGAGAAGCCGTGGCTGTCCCTGGATCTCTGGGAGTGTCCAAGGCCAGGCTGGATGAGGCTTGGAGCAACCTGGGATGGTGGAAGGTGTCCCTGTTCATGGCAGGGGTTTGGATTTGGATGGTGTCTAAGGTCCCTTCCAGCCCAAATCTCTCAGGGATTCTGTGACTCTGCGATATCCAGACTCTTGGATAACAACACCTTGTACAGAACCTTTCCATGTTTCTGCTGGCATGGAATGAGCACAGGGACAGAGCAGAGTCCTTGGCTGGCTGTGCTCCCTGCTCACATCATGCACACCCACATGACCCTCACAATGAAGTAACCAAAATAACCCCAGGGCTGTGAGATCCCCTCGGTGGTTTTGGGATGATTTTTCACATGACAGATTCTGCCCTGGCAGTTCAGACCCTGCCCATCCCTTGCTCTGTGTCTCAGCAGCCAAACCCGGACAGCCAAGTACCAGAAACCTCTGGCAGAAAGGTCTGAAGAGAACTTTAAGGGACTGAGGTGCCCCTACTGGCACTGTGGGCAGAGGACCCACTCCATTAATCCTGCAGGACATGGAATGTGCTCCAGGTACCTGGCAGGGTTGTGTCCATGTGGCTGCAGAGCTGCCTCCCTTCCCTCTGTGGAAGTTTTTGGGATGGCTGCATCCAGAGCTAACCCTGTAGGACACACATAACTGGGAATAGCATCACCCAAACTGGACTAGCCAGGAGACTAAGCTGTCCCTGAGAAAGCACCGTGGAATCTTCAGTGACAGCAAGTGAGAAGATCCTTAACTTTGTGTCCTCTGGAACCCAGCATTTCCTACCAAACACAGCCTTTTCTTGGGAATTGAGAAGTTCTGCCAGTCTGAGTCACCCCTGCAGCCCCTGCCCTGCCCCAGCCCCAGGTGAGGGATTTATCCCAGCAGGAGGGGGGTGTAGCTGTGGCCACACAGGGGAGGATTCAGCCTGAGCTACAACAACAGGGTCAGAGGAGAGCAGGGAGCTGTGAGCCACGGATGGTGTACTCATGGAATATCGCTCCTTCCTCAGCTCGTGCATCACCCACAGGCAGGCTGGGATTCATAGAAATACTCCCTCATCATTTGAAAGGGTTTGTGCAAGGGCATTTCAGATGCCAGATCAATCCCTGACTTTTCCCAGAGACTCCAGACATCCCAGTGGCTCTCCAGGCTGGATTTGCTCAGGCTCTGGCAGGAAGCATTGAGGATGCACACAGGGGAATGGGTACAGGCTGATTTCACAAGCTCTCTGGAGCACACTCCTGTGGCAGGGGCAGAGTCCAAGGAACATGAAGCAGAACTCACTCCCACTGTCCAGAGGCTCCTGTTCCAGCAGCTCTCTCTGGGGATGCCAAGAGTTTGCATCTTCTGTTTGGGCAAGTTTTTCCTAGACTGGCCAAAATGGACAAGCATCTCGCCTGGCACTGACCAGTAAATCCTCTGTACAGCTCCAGCCTGAGCTCCAGAGGTGTGGAAATAAAACAATCACTGTCCCAGGTCTCTGTCTGGGAATCACCTTTGATTCTGTTTGAAAGAGCAAAATAACGGATTTCAGGAATTTCTGAACCTGACTCAGGGGAATACTTCCTCCTTTCTATCCCTCTTTTCCTATCCTTTCCTTCCTCCTTTCTTCCACCCCTCTTTTCTTTTTAAATTTGCTGCTTTTTGGTGTAGAGCCCCATTTTAATTTGTTGTTGTTGAGTGAAGGAAGGAAGAACAGACACTGGGATTCTGCTTGTGGTCCCCTCCTACAGAAGGAGCAGCCAGCTCCTCCAAACTTGCATCTGCCTGCACTTCAACCCTGCTCTCAGGAATGCCTCGGGAGGAGGGGAACTCCCACTGAAAGAGGCTGCAGAGCTGCCGAAAGGATGGCAAAGTCCAGGCTGTTTGTCGCAGCCAGGTAAAGGCAAAGAGGAGGGCGATGCTGGGGCAGAAGGACCCGGCAAATCCCGCTAGAGGGCTCACACGCTGCTCCGTGGGGAGTTCATCCCTGCAGAAACCAGACAAAGTCCCCTTTGCTTGGTCTGACACAGCCCCCGGGCCACAAACCCCTTGGAGGAGTCCCGGAAACTTGGCGTTATTTTCATGTTCTGAAGCAAGAGAAACATCAAATCACAGAATCCCAGAGGGGTTTGGACTGGAAGGACCCTTTAAGCCCATCCAGTTCCACCCCTGCCATGGGCAGGGACACCTTCCACTATCCCAGGGTGCTCCAAGCCCCATCCAACCTGCCCTTGAACACTTCCAGGGATGGGGCAGCCGCAGCTTCTCTGGGATGTCTCTGCAGAACAGCTCCAAAGCATTTCCAAAGCACCGACTTCATTATTTCGGTTGAACAAAATCTGTGCCACAGCTGGGATTGCCCAGGGAAGTTTGCCCATGTACATCAGCACAGGAGAACTTTCTTTCATATTTGAAGATCAGATACATTTTGTAATATTTTTTAAAAATCGATCACTGAGTTTAGCTGCAAATGCAGATTTGGGAAAGCTCAGTAAATACAGTCAAGATCTGGAATTCCTGTTGCTTGGTTCATTTTGAATTTACGGAAAATATAAGGAAAACTCTATTATTAACACTGGTTGTAAATTGGGTTAAACTTTACCCGGCATTCCTCTAAATAATCCTCCTCCTTTATTCAGTAAAATTTCAAATGTGAAAATTTTTTTTCTTCATTTTGTTTTGGCTTTTAAATATAATTTTAAATGGGTTTTGCTCTGAGCAAGGTGCTGTCTGATGCCAAGGGAAGATTTTGAGGCCATAACCTGTCTCAGGGTCTGATAACAGTAGAGGACTTAATGAAATTTCTACATCTGAATGTTGCAATAATACAGAATTACCATCTTCTCCCCTAAAACGCTGATCCCTGCCTGAGCATCCCCTATATAAAGTTAGGATGCATTTATCTGGAAAATTCTTTCCAGTTTGAGGGTAAACCAGGGGATCCTGACATGGGGTAGAAAGCTGGGGGAGCTTTCCATGTTGTTTAGCACTTGGAGAGGTCCTTCAAAGACCCTTCTCCCACCCTGCTGGGACCAAAGCAGCTCATCACACCCTTAGCCCTGCTGCTGCTCTCTGAGAGAAAGAGAAAAGGCAGGCACTGTCCCTGCTGTCCCCAGCTCCAGCACTGCCAGGCCCTGGAGCTGTGTCCCTGCCAGAGCACACAAACCCCCCCTGCAGCCCCCAGCAGCACTCCAGCCCAGGTGACAGCACAACACAGGCTGATCCTGCTGGAGAGGCAGCTGCAACACGGGGACAGGGTACTTGAGGAACAAGAGAGCCAGAGACAGAGGGGCACTGAGTGTTGTTCAGCCTGCAGCTGGAGTTAAATGGGGTTGGGATTGGGATTGGGATTGGGATTGGGATTGGCTCTGGGGTTGGGATTGGGATTGGGATTGGCTCTGGGGTTGGGATTGGCCACACACATGTGGGCTTGGCCAGGCATCTGATGGGCAGGGAATGAGTGATTGGAGTGGCCCAGTCCATCCCCACAGCCTGGGATGGACATGCAGGGAAGGAAGGAGGGGATGGAGGACGGAGGGAATGTTCTCCTGTCCTGGGTGCCCTGGAGCTCCCATGCTAAGGAGTTATCCAGAGGGAGGGTGGGAGCTCTGGCAGTGCATGGCCCTGACACTCACAGCAGCCTTTTCTTCTCTCCTCACAGGGGGTTACCTCTCTTTAGGGACACCGAACACATATTTTATGTCCAAGAACCTTGGAGTCTTGAACAAGTCTGTAATGAAGGTTTCTTCTTTTCACAGAGCCAACACACTCCAAGGGCCTTTTCCATGGCTCCCAGGGCTCCTACAGTTGTTCATGAATCAGTTTGTCCAGGCAGAGCTATTTCCCTTTTTTCTGAGCAGAGGAGGAAATGAGTACACAGGAATCACCACGAAAGGACAGCCCAGGACGTTTCATTCCAGATCACATGGAACACTCAGACAATTTGGGTGTACAAGTATGGGCACACTCAGAATGATACAGAGCCTGTGCTTACAGGACCTGCAGAGCACAGGCACGTGTGGTTTATGGCAGTTCAGAGCATGTGGAAGCCTCCTTTTCCTGCCAGATTTCCCTGGGAGAGAGGAGTGGAAAGGGAGGAACCCCTCTGTGTGCGTGGGGCTGGCACTGTGGTGTGAGCAACTGCAGCAATCACAGAATCCCAGGAGGGTTTGGGTTGCGAGGGACCTTAAAGCTCATCCCATCCCATCCCATCCCATCCCATCCCATCCCCTGCCACGGGCAGGGACACCTCCACTACCCCAGGCTGGTCCAAGCCCCATCCTTGATTTGGGCAGCCTGGCAATGCTGCAAAGGCTCCTTCCTCCTTTTCCTAAGAAAACCATCCTTGGCAGCCAAAGGTAACCCCCATGATTATCAAAACCCCAGGCACTTTCAAGATCCATCCTTCTCTCTTTGTTATGCTTTTTCAGGAAATAACTAATTTTCCCATGTTTCACCACAATTCTGAGATTGGGAACACAGTGCAAATACCCATGTGGTTTTCATGAAGTCAAGAAATGCTACTGAGGTACAATCAGGGTGAGATGGAGTTCAGCCTGCAAACGATCCCCACAAGAGAACAACTGCCACAAAGGCCTTTATCTGAGGGTAAAATCAGCATCTACTGTACACTCACGAGGGAAAAACACCATGCTGCTGTTTGATGTCTTTAACAGCATCATCTCTCTGTAGAGGGCTGAAAGTGTAAGGCTGCTTTCTGTTTCCAGCTCTGTGCTCTGCTGTGTTCTCAGAAACCAGGAAAATGTGCTGCTAAATTCTCCCTAAAGTAGAAAAACCCTTGAGAGTTTCACCATGAAACACTACAAATGAGGAGATGTTTGTGACTTAGAAATTCAAATCACATTTAAAATTAACGTGAACTCTAAAAGCATTTGCTAAAAACAAAAAGTGCATCTATATTATATTTATATTTAAAATTGAAAAAAAAATTGAAATTTTTGCGCTTAAAAATTATGTTCCAGAAGGTGAAATTTGTTTCCAGGCTGTGGACATGTAACAATGTTTCTAAAAGGGGCTACCCGAGCTGCTATAACAAAATGTTTTCAAGCCATTCAATTTCCCATTGACTAAGGAAATGATTCACCTCTAAGTACAAGTAACAGGGGCTGGGCAGGTTACACCATCCCGAGTCACCCTGTGGGGGTTCACACTCCTTCTCCAACTACTCCTGAATTCCCTGTGTCACATCTATCCACCCAGAAGGGGTGGACACAGGGCTTTGGTTTTGTTCCACCTCGCAGACTCCCATAAATGACCTCAGTCTCCTCCTTCTCCCTTCTCCATCAAAAAGCTTTCCATTTCCAGAAGTTTGCTTATGCCCTGGTAGAGCACAAATAAGGAGTGTGAAGTGTCCTTCAGTGAAGCCCTTGCAGGCCAGCAGTGCAGCTTTCAGTGCTTCACTGGCAGAAACTCCAATTATTGCTGCATGGTCCCCTCTGTGAGCCCCTGGACCCACAGCACGTCCATGGGGCGCTGAACTCAGAGGTGAAATGTGGGATTCACAGCAGCATTTGCAGCATGAGCTCTGCCCTGGCAGTCTCATGCCCAGTCTGTGGAGTGTTCATGGAGACTGGGAGGGACACATCCTGCAGAACTGCATGAGCAGGATGCTCAGGCTGTTAAAAACGAGTCACAAAAGAAGGAATTGCAGGAGAGTGGGACATGGTCCTGCACAGAGAGGTTTGTTGATGTGCAGGACAAGAGCACAAATGGACATTGTGTGCTTTGCCTTTGTTTGGACTCGGGGTTTGGATTCAGGAGTTGGGTTCAATGATCCCTGAGGGTCCCTCCCAACCTGGATGTTCTGTGATTCCGTGATTAAGACTCTGTAAGTGTGGAAAGGGTCTTTCCTTACCTGGATCCGTTCATGTGGTCGTACTCCCGTTTGACACTGACCCTCATGGGCTGGTTGATCCACTCCTGCTGGGGGGGCAGGGGGTTGATCTTGTGGGGCTGCCCAAAGTCGGGGCTGCCAGAGGCCGTCATGTCCTTGGGGAGCTGCGCGGCCGCGCCGTACGTGGGGTCGAACAGGGACTGGTCGTCGCTCACCACCGACAGAGCCTCCTGGGGAGAGACAGAGCCAGCCCTCAGAGCTGAGACTAAAGCAGGAACTGCCCTCTGGTTCTCCCTCTGAGCTGGGGAGCACCTGCGGGGCCCCACAGCTGCCCTGTGCTGGCTACCACCGCCACCTGCCAGAGGAGCAAGAGCCCTGGGGTCTGGGAACCCCTATGCAAACCAGGGCTTGCTCTGCTCTGCTCTGCTCTGCTGCCTGCTGGCTTTGGGTGGGAGCACCGTTCAGGTTCACTGGAGCTCTGCAAACAGTGGAGGAGCTGCTGGGGCTGTCACCTCACGGGGGCTGTGTCACCTCATGGCGCTGTGTCACCCCAATGCTCGCTGTGAGCAGCTTCAGCCCCAGTCCCAGTGAGTGACCTGCCCACCTGCTGCACTGCTGCTCCAACCCAACTGGTGGGAACACCTCTGGAGTGGCATGTGAAGGTCTCTACATCTCCTTTCGGAGGGTTTTTGTGCTGTTTGTGTTTTGAGGTTGCTGCTGAAGGAGAAGCAGCCGGAGCAGGTCACAGTTATGGGTGTTTGTGGTGGGGGAAAAAATGCATTACTTTACACTTTTTGTTTATTTTGTGGGAAGTTAAGAGCTGGTGTGTTACCCAACTGTGCATTTCTAGAAATGCTTAAAAACAGGAAATTGTTATCCTTTTTTTTTTTTTTAATTTTCCCCCCCCTTGCTGAAACTCCAAATACTGACAGAAAGTTCTGACTATCAATTTCCTCGTACGGATGTGCTCAGGTTTTCCAAGCAAGGGGTGCCGGGCTCCTGATGGCTTTGGCACAGCCCTGCCTGACTCAAAGTGCATCTGGCAAGGGCTGCCTGCTCTGGAGGGAGCTCAGTTAACCACACACAACACAGCTGCCTTTATGAGTGGCAGGGCAGAAACCGAAGGAGGAACCTCCCACACCGAAAGCAGACCCCACTTTCATGTGAGCTGATGGAGTGGACTCCAAAACAAAGCTACAGACTCACCTACTCTGGGCACTTAGCTCTCAAAAGCCACCCAGCAGTGGTGTGTGGGCTGCAGTGGGTCAGTGAACACAGCTGAAACCTGGTGTGTGCTAACCCCCCATGCTCAGCATTCAAAGGGCACAGCCTGAACAGCGAGCTTCTAAAAATAATAGATTATTGCTCTCTCCCCATCCCCCCCTTCTCCAAGTAGTTGTTTCAGAGGTTTGTTTTGTAAATTCTTCCATAACCAGGGAGGGAAGCAGAAATTCGGAAAGCTTAGAGAAGTGCAGCTGCTGGAATGACACGAGAATCTAAGCACAAATCAGATACCACCAGGCTCATGATATTGTCACAAAAAATGTCAGTAATTCAGAGTCTGCTGGGTAAACATGAAAATCTCCCTCAGCCTGAAGTTAACCCGCTTAAAGAGAGTCAGGCCTACAAAAATCAGCACTTTTCTATCTCTGGTCTCAGATCATGTATAAAACCCAAACAAGCTGAAGTAGCCTAGAATTGGAGTGGGCCTGACTGAGCTTGAATTCAGAGGAACCTTCAAACGTCTGCATAAATCCTGCTGAAGTTCCAGCATTTGCTGCCCTTTGTAGTCAATGTCTCACACTGGTTACAGCCACTAAACAGCAAAAAGGAGGGTTTTACCCCACACTGCCCAATGGTGGTTGGTGAAAGGCGCTCATGCTGTGTTCAACCTTTCCTGCAGCTTTTCCTTGGTCAAAAATACCCCTCCCTTTTTCAGCTTTAGGGTAAGGGAGAGAATGGAACAATTCACACCAATCCCGGGAAGGACTGGTGTGAATTGTGTCAGAAATCCCTCAAAGGGCTGGCATTATCTCCAGGCTGCAAACTTTGCCTGTGCAGGAAGGTACAAGAACAAGAGATGGTTCAGTCTTAAAAGGGACCAAAACCTTTGCATCAAAGATCAGGATTTGCTGCTCCTCTGATTCACTGAGGTCAGGATTCACCCCAGGCAGGCGTTCCCAAATGACACATTTTCTGCAGGCTTCGACTTCCTCGCAGTACAAAAAGTGTCAGGTTTCCTACCTGACGTGGTAGGTGAACCCCACACTGGGCTGCTGGACTGGCTGAGGGTCCTCTAGACCCAGTCTCAGCTGGGCAGAGACAAGGGAAATGTGAGTACCACTGCAAATTCATCAGGTAAAGATTCTGCATGTTTGGGTTTGGAGATTTCCAGTCTAAAAACATGCTCTAAAAACATACACAGAAATTGGTTTTTGTTTTAGGGAAACAATATCTGGGAAAATAGCTATAATGACAGTTATCCCACAAAATCCACGTGAGAGGTTGCTCACAAGATTTTTACTGGCAATTCAGCAGAACTTATGCAGGGGTTGGAGGGTTCTTTTGAACTCAAGCTTAGTCAGGCACTCTGAATTCCAGGCTGCTTGTTCTGCCTAAAGCCATTCATCTTCTGAAGAAATTTTCTGGTGGTAAAGAAATTGGAAAGCAGGGATCTCTCTGGCTGTCCCAAAACCCCACAAACCTATCAACACTCCACAGAATAACCCTGGACCAAGATCCTGGGGCTGCACAAAGTGCAACTTTACATGCACAAGCAAGTACATGCTGCTCTGTGACACAGAGTATGTGGCAGAGAACCTCCTCAGATAAGGATCTTCCTTGAAAGAAAGTGGCTGCTCAGACCTGCCTGCGTGCAACTGGTGTTAACTGGGACAGCAATAACCTCACTGGGGCACTGGGACTGAGCTCTGCCTTGTGCTGCATGTAGAGTTTCAGTCCTGAAAACAGGAGAAGAAATCCAAATGCTCCAGCTGCTCTTGGCAGTTCCTGGGGCAGGAATGGTTTGAGCTAAACCCGAGCCGGTGGCAGCACAAAGGCTCAGCCCCAGGGGAGCTGAGCCACCCTGGCAGATGAGGAGAGATAGGGCTGGTGACACCTGCTCAGCTCCAGGAGCACAGCACGAGCAGTGCTGGTGACATGCAAGGCAAGTCGGGTGGCACTGAGCCAGCCCTGCTGCCACAGCTCAGCCCTGTGTCCACATCCATAGCTCACAGAAAAAACACAGGGGGCAAGCAGCAGGCAGCCTTTGCTGGCTGGGGACCCCCTGGATAATGCCAGGGCTGCCTCGGACTCAGGCTAGCTCTCCTGGAAGGAGCCATGGCTCGGCTCCAGGCTGTGGGAACATATACAGCCTTCCCTGTGCTCACTGTGGGGCTCAGCTCCCCAGACAAAGCTGGCCAGGCCCACCTTCCAAGGCCCAGCCTGCTCAGGAGGGGTTTGGCTGAGGCAGAGAGCAGCAGCTTCATGAAATGCTGAGCTTCTCCCCCCTGGAACTGAGAACTACTCAGTGTTTGGAGCCTGGGAAAACACTCCAAGGTGTCCCAGGTGCCAACACAGCCTGCCCAGACAGGGCACAGCCTGCCAGGTCCCCCCACGGTGCTGCCTCAGCCTGTGGCCTTGGGCCGGCCAGCCTGAGGCTGAGACAGGGGCTGTGTGTGCTACTCTGGCATATATGTTACAATATAGTGCCTCTGGGAATAGGCTGGCCTCAGTTTTTCCAGGTTTTAATCACATTCCTGGCATAAATGTTGCCGTGGCAGCTCGCAGCTCGACCAGCTCCCTGGGCAGCCCAGCCCCAGCCTCTCCAGGGCAGCCCACCAGTGGCTGCCACAAAGAAGGCTCCCAAGGAGCTGGCACACACTCCTGCAGCCCTCAGGCAGGATTCTGTGGTGTGGCTCTTATTTATACAGCAGTTTCCAGTTGTAAGAGAGACAATTATCAGGTTTGCCTTTATTTGGATGAGCTATCCTGACCCAGGTCCCAGGTATGAGTGGGACATAGGGGGAGGAAAGTTTGGCTTTGGCCCTGAGGGCAGGAACAGCCAGTCTGACATTCTGGGAGGGCTGACAAGCCACCAGTTGCTTCAACCAAGTTTTCCTGATCTCCTTGCAAAGGGCAATGACATGCACACTTCAGCAAAGGTTTCACTTAGTTATGAATTGAACAGGACATTTGAGAAAGGAGAAAGGCCAGGGGAACAAGGGCTGGTGAGGTAAGTCAGTGCTGTCACCCCAGGTGTCCCAAATAACTGAGGTTATTCCATGTGTGTGCAATGAGATTTCACCGAACATCCACTTTTAGCTCTCTACATTCACTTTTCTGGCCATAACCACATTTAAAAGGCATTGCTAAAGATCAAAGCTTCATCCTCCTCCACAAAGGCTGACTTAGAAGAGAAGACAGTGCTGGATACCTGAACCATTGTGCCATGGAGAGAGACTCCACTGCTAGAGGGGTGGCTGTTTTCTTTCCACTGCTAGAGGGGTGGCTGTTTCCCCCCCTCCCCAAAATTTCACCACTCCTGGTACTGTGAGAAAATCACTCCTGAAATATTTTTGTAAAGAGAATGTTGCCAGCACAGACCGGAAGGGCCCAGACCTAATGATGTAAAACACCAAAATCCAAGGTCCAGCAGCCTCACACATGGCCCAGGGTTTGCACCGAGGAGCAATCCTGGAGTAGAGATGACTTTGGCACTGCAGTGTTACAAGTCAGCATTTCTGCTGCCAACATCTCATACGAGCACAGAGATAACATCAGACTTACAAGAAAATGAGTCAGATAAGAAATTCAGAAAGGAGCAGAGTCTGTGCTGATCTCGGGGCAGCACATTAGGATGGATTGGGCACTGGATTGGAAGACAGTGTTCTCATCCCTGCCCTCGATCTTTGGCATCACCTTTAGGGAGCACTCCCCTCTCCCTGCCTTGTTCATCCTCTATTGGCCTGTACGGTGCACACTGTGGGGCACTGAGCCCTGGCCAGTGCTGCCTCTGGAACACAGGCAGGAATCCTCTGGACACACTCAGATATCCACTCTTCCCTTGCTCCCAATCAAACCAAGAATTCCCTCTGCAGCTTTTCCAGACCACTTTTCCTGAGGTTTGCTCCTGCTATTCCACCTTCCTTACAGGATGTGGTTGGGGCTGGGACTCCCCAGAACTCTGCCTAGAAAATTGTAATCATGAGCATATGATTGCCAACAACCACAGTCCCATCTAGTGCCCTTCACAATCCACTGAAGTCCTGCTTAGGAGCTTTTCCTGGCTGAGCTGGAGATCCATCATTCCCCCTGGTGAGTCCAGCAGGATGAGAGCTGTCACCTCCAAGGTGCACTGCTCTTCCTTCCCCCTTGTAGCCACTTGCAGCACTGCCCAGTGCCACACTGTGCTGCTCACAGCATTTCCCTGCTGAGCTGGTGGTGGTGAGGCTGGGACATCCCAACTGCTGGAATTCCTGCCCAGAGCTGTCCCTGCCCCAGGAGGGATGGGATGAGATGCAGGCTGCTGTCACAGAATCATGGAATGGTTTGGATTGGAAGGGACCTTAAAGCTCATCCCATTCCACCTCCTGTCCACCTTCCCCTATCCCAGGTTGCTCCAAGCCCCTTTCCCTGCTGCAGCAGCTCTCAGGGTTAAGAAGGCAGCAAACCTTTAACACTGTGTCCAAGTCTCTGCCCATCTGAGGATTTCTGGGTATAAAGGAGAGGTTTCATTTAATAATTTTAGGGCATCCCACACTGCAGGTTTTTGCCCCAGTCTGCACTGGAGGCTTGCTGAGAGTCACAGAGTAGGACAGTGACCTGACAAAGAGCCACCCACTCGACCCAGGCTGCCTTTTTTTCCTTTCCTCCCCTTTCCTTCTCTTTCCACCCAGGCTACTCCATCCAAAGGTAGCTTGGCAGCCTTGGAATACACTGTAATTCCTTCATAATTCAAATGAATGGGAAACCACAACGTGGTAAGTTAGGGGGAAACAAAGCGGGAGTAGGAGCAGCAGAAACTGCAAAAACACTGAAAACCGTCAAAATCATGCTGAAATTAGACAGCTCAAAATTGGGGCAAAATGATTTGGCAAAACTCCTCAGAAGGAAAGAAAAATATTTTTATCTTTTGGGGGTTATTTTTATGTTCACTATTCCCATGAAATTTCATATAAAGTGGGTAAAAGAAGGCTGCTAAAATTAATGCTCTATTATTTTCATTTCAAAATCCTCAAAAGCAGACTCAAAAAGGGTAAAAATTTAAATCATTCTTCTGTACTTCATTTCTCAGAAAAACACTTTACTTCAGGCACACTGTTATAGGATCTGGACCAAAGACTTTTTTTTCCTCAGTCTAGACTTCACATTAATGGTTTCAGGGCCTATTTTGGTTTGTTTCCAGCCAACTGGGAATAACCAGGTGACAGTTTCTCCTTCCCAGCAAGTTGCTGCATTAAGTATAATGATAAGGAGACTTAAACCAGGCCTGGAACTGTGGGAAATCCCCAGGAAAAGCCTCTGTGAGGTCTCAGCACAGGCCCAGGGATGAAAGTTGAATTTAAAAAGAACCTGCCCAAATTATCTCTGTGGCCCCTTGACCTCTGGAAAGTAAATGTGGTGAAAGCTGAGGCTGGAGGGACCATCCCATCCCCATCATATACATTCCAAAATCCTGGAGCGTTCTGCAGCTCTTCCTTTGGAACATGAGCAGCAGCAGCTGTGCCTGGAGCAGGGAGCAGCCCTGTCAGTCCCCAGCTGGCTCATCCCATCCCTGGGCTGTGGACAGGGAACTCCCCAAGCACTCCTGCCTTCCCCCGTGCTTCCCACCCTGCTGGGACTGACACTGGGACGAGGTGTGTCCACTGGGACAAGCCCCAGCTTCTGGCTGTCATTCACAGAGAATTCCCTGGCTGCTGTTCCCTGCCCACCTCTGCCAACCAGGACACATGAGATGACTCAGGATGAGGCTAGAGTGTGAAACCTGTCCTGAGTGCTGGAAGCTTTACCTTTGGCATGGCTTGGGCCAGGTTTCTTATCTTGGCAGGTAATTTCACTGAATCACTGGAAATCTGGTATCTGATAAAAGCCAGAATATGGCTTTGACTGGGATAGACACTCTTGAGCTGGAGATTTTCCCAGGAGCCTCAAGTCACACAGAACACGAAAGGATTCAGCTCTATGGATTCACCAGCCTGACCCTGCTCAGGCTGAGGACTGTATGATGTCACAAGATCTTTTCCAAGATGTGTCATGTTCCCAGAAAATCCATCAGCCTTTGCCAGGTATTAACACTCCCCTCAGTCACTTTCCTGTGCTTGCATCTCCACTCCTCTGTGCCCACAGCTTTTCTCCTCCAAAGCTGTATCCCCTTCTCACGGACACTGACACTGGTGGGTGATTGCTTCCCAGGGCTGAGCACTCAAACCCACCCAGCTCTAGCTTACCTTCCTTTTAATTTCATTTCTTTTTTCTCTCACGCTTTTAAAATAATTGCCTTGCTCTGAGCAGATGTGTTTGTAAACAGAGACACATGGACCTAACTGTGAACATGCACCCTTCAGTAAATATTATTGTAGCATTTTTATGGTCTTCTCTGCTGAAGAGGCAGGGAGGGAAACTGCAAGATAGTTTCAGAGTCTGGCTTGCTGACAAACCCCAAGAATCCCGGAGCACAAATGCAGAAATGCTGTGCTGACCTCAGCTCTGTCCTGGAGCACCCAGTGCCCAGCCCCTCGCCTTGATGTGCTGCCAGAGGCTCTTCCCAGTGGCAAGTATTCCATCAGGACTTTGCAGACTGACCCAGCACTTTGTGTCAGGAAAGCTGAGCTCACTCTGAGCTGCATCTGCCATTGCAGTGGTGTCACCTTGTCTCGCAAAGCAGAGCTTCTGGGGGGTATTTTTACACATGTTACTGGGACACATGTTACTGGGACAATCCTGCTGGTTTTGTTTCCAACATGCAGAGATAAATGGAAGCTTTTCAATATAAATTATTTGCCCTAGAAAGGAAAACAACAAATGGAGAAACCCAAAAATACCGGGGGTTTGTTATGAGAGAAGGTTTGTCCCAGCTCTGGGCTTCCTCTCAGGCTGTCTTGGAAAAGGTCAGAAAGCAAAGTCTTAAAAGCATGAAGGAATAGGTGCAAACCATGAAACCTTATCTTTTCTCTTTGGGTTCATACTGCCAAAGCACTGGAAACTGTAAAAGAGTGTTCTCCCAGGAATTCAAGAGGTGGGAGGTGGCAGCTTCGGGAGACACAAATATTTCAGGTTGTGACTCAAGGCTCCAGCAGTGCCCATTCATTATTTTTATTCCACTTTGATACCATTGTCCCCACTACATTCACAACCCCGCTGCCGTATCCTGTTTTGTTCCCTGACACCATTCCCTGCACAATCGCAGGAAGCCCATCAGGAAGCGGCCATCGCGGGCTGTTTTGTTTCCATCTGCAGAGAACAAAACAAGCTCCTTCAGCCCAAGATGACTTATCCCAGACTGAGGAAAAACAACAGCATGAAAGGATCCCAGCAGCATCTCCAGGAGCGAGCACAGCCTGTGCTGCTCCCTGCGACGGGAGCCTGGAGCACCTCAGCACCTCTTGAGGGAATGCTCAGCCATGGGAAGGCTCAGCTAAAAGGAAGTATAAGGAATAATCCATCACTGACATCTACAGTGCATAGTGAAGGTCTGGACACTCCATGGCAGGGCAAACACAAGTCCAACACAGTCCTGCAGCTGAATCCTAAGTGAGATGTGGCTTGGGTTTTCCAGGGTGAGGGCTTGAGTCTACTTGTGTCCTGAGCCCTGAGTCAGGTTTGGGTTAAATCTGTGCTCAGGGTCTGGGTACC
Source organism: Leptocoma aspasia (assembly GCA_013399835.1). Taxonomy (NCBI): domain Eukaryota; kingdom Metazoa; phylum Chordata; class Aves; order Passeriformes; family Nectariniidae; genus Leptocoma; species Leptocoma aspasia. Next base: position 245,844 of record VXAX01004834.1, read on the forward strand.
CAAGACATCCAGAGCACAAACTTGGGGTTTGAGCCCATAGCAGGTTACTTGGGCTGGGTCAGGGCCTGCATCACACAGAGCCCAGAGATAAGAGGAGAGGGAGGAGGTGGTCCAGGACTCACAGGAACCTATTTGTTCCCCTAGGAGCACATGCATGCTCCTGATCCAGCACCAGAGGCTGATCTCTGCCTCTTCTCCAGACAAAAGGCTCTGACTGGGATGGACAGGTCCTGAGGGAGAAATTCCCAAAGAGCCTGAAGTCCCACAAATCACACTCCCATTTACAGGTGCTGGAGGCCACAGTGCTTAAAATCTCTCTCAAATATCAGGTTTAAATCTCGTGATTGGCCCAGGTTTGCATTTCCTTGCCCCTGGGCACACTCAGGTGCTCTTGTGCAGCACTCCAGCCTCTGCTGGCTCCTGACCCACACCCCAGCTGAGCTGACCCACACTCCTGAGGCTGGCAGTGGAGCTGAGGGCTGCCACCCTGCTGGGATGGCAGGGATCTGTGTTTTCCTTGTGCACCGAGCCCAGCCCCTGTGGCTCCAGTGACGGGATTGTTTCTGCCTACGCCTATAGCAAAAGCAGAGATTTTGTGAACAAGCCTGCCCGTGGCATTCCAAGGAAAACAGCTCGGCAGGATTACACTGAGATATTTTCTTTGTCAATCTCGATCGAGATATTTGAACAGGAAAACCCAGTTTACACCAGTGGAAATTCCCAGGGGCTTTTGATTTCTTTACAAAGGAACACTGATGTTTTAACTTTGGTGAGAGAGGAAGGTCCTGGAAGAATTCAGGGATTGCCATCACACCTACCTCTTGGACAAAAAGGCTGACTCCCATCCTGGCATCTGGGCTGGAACCCAAAGTTAACATTGTCATACAAAAAGGAATGGACAAGGTGCTGTTCTTCTTCCTAATATCCAACATCGCAGAGCAAAGACCACCCCACACACAGCTCCAGGGAGCTGCAGCAGGGAAAGAGCCTCTGCTGCACAGACGTCGTGAAGCGTGGACACGCTTGCTGAGGACAAACATTCCCACTAAATAAACACATCCAAGGCCTTCTCTGGTGTTACACCTACAAGGACCAGGCTTGAATCAGCAAGAATCTACAAGAACCAGGCAGGGAATACTGGCTCCTGGCTCACCCAACAGCAGATGTGAGAGTAGAAATGAAAAAAGGGCTCTTTCACAGCTGTATTAATGTCCCCATGCCTCAGTTTCCCTGTCTGTGTGATGTTGCCCTCCAAAGAGCTCAGATTTTTTAAATCCCCTGTCCTTGGAGAAGGAGGCCACAGAACAGCCAAGTGTTATCTGAGGGGTAGGATTGATAGACAAAGCAAAACTGACTTTCCTCTGAGACTGAGCAAAAAAACATTGCCAAAATCTCTTATCAGTGACCATTAACAGAAAGGCTGTTGGCTTTATCAGTGTGGTACTGAGAAGGGCTTTGAGCCTGGCTCAGATAAATGAGCCCTTATCCTTACCACCTCGAGAAGTCCCAGAATCATAGAATGGTCCAAGTCTGTGTTCAGGGATGGTTTTCCACCCCTGGGACATCCAATGTCTGGTGCAGCAGGGCCTGTGGGTGAGCCCCTGGCAGGGATTTTGGATGTTCTGCTGCAGGAAGGGCAGACAAGAGCTGCAGCAGAGGCTCCTGGTGAATTTGGGAGGCACTGGGAGGCAGGGATGCCAGGAGGCAAATCCCAGCCCGCAGCCCACTCGCTGCTGTGGCTTTGGCCTGGTCACTCAGCTCTGGATCCTTCTCTGGGGCTGGAGGTGAGGCTAAAAATGTGTACCCAAGGGCCAGTTTGGGGCTGATTCTGCAGGTTTCTGCCATGCCCAGGACTCCATGTTGCTCAGACCTCTATGGGATTCAGGTTATCCCTCAGCACATCCCCACCTGTACAATCAATGTGATGGGCTTGTTCTGGTTTATTTTTCTGAGTTTCAAATGCAAATCATTAGCTCTGAGTTGACAACTGAAGTAGGGCCTGTCAAGTTCTGTCACAGCGATGATCCCAAAAAACAAAGCCACCATCTCAGGGGTGCCCTGCACACACAGATGAGGCTGTTCCAGTAATTTTGCAGCATGGGAACCAACACAAAGCACACAAACACTGTTCCAAGTCTTTGTGTCAGTGTAACTAAATCAAGACTAAACCCCAGGCCGCCCCAGAAGCTCTCACTCCTATAGAGCAGAAGATCTGCCTTTCCCCCCTGCACTTTGGGGTGTTTCTGAGCAGACTACAGCACATCTTCTTTTTCCTGGAGAGTTTCTTACACTCAGACTGTGCTCAGTAACACAAAGAAGAAGCAGAACCCTCGGCACATCTCCATGTTCTCAGCAGAGCTGATAGCGCTGCTCTTATCTCCAGCAGGGCAAGTCCCCTGAGCTGTGTTGAAAAGCCTTTTATCAGATGCAATGTAAGGAGAGCTCTCTCTGAGATATAGCTCTGCAGCTTTGGCAGCAAAGTGGGGCTTCTGACTGAACCTCCTCTGGTTTTGTTTGGTGTTGGGGTGAGGGAGCAGGACAAGGTCCTGTTTGTGGGGCTGGCAAGGCAGGGCTGCTCCTTGGCCTTCCCAAAACAACTCCCCACTCCCTGAGCCAGAGGAAAGTCCTGTCAGAAATGGCTTAACGATCTTCTAATATTTCCCTGCAATTAAAGGGCACATCTGTCTTGCAGACCCTGTCCTCCTTTGCTAAAGCACAGACATGAACTAAACAGTCTGTCGTGTCGGGCCTGGGGTAACAAAGGGGCCCATTCATAACGCAGCACTTGGCCACTTTGTGTGTGTGAAGTGAAAGAGAGTTTGCATTTGGAGAATAACCTGTGCTGGAGCGAGCAGGAGACTTCTGCTCTCATAAATCAATCAGCTTTCCCTGCTAATAACCCAGCCTGCCTCCCAGTTTTGCCTGCAATGAGCAGCAGCCACCCTGCAGAGACCCAGCTCTGCCTGCAGGGCTCAAGGGAGAACCTGCTGCCTGTTAAAACCCTGGAGAGGATTAAGAAAAATGGTATCAACTTGGGTTTTTCAAGGCATGGAGGAGAAGGGGCTACCCCAGCCCAAGGAATTTGGAGGTCACCTCAGTGGCCTGAGCTGTGCCAGTCACTGGGTTGGCATTTCACACTGTCCCTGTGGCTGGGTCACAGGGTCCTGCTCTTGTCTTGACAGGAGAACAGGAGCACTGCAGAGCAAACCAAACCAAACCAACAGCCAACCACGCCTCAAAGACCCGTTCCTGGTTTTAGTGAAACTGAGGGCTTAGAACCAAAGAAAATCAATTGAGGCACACCTTGGCATAGCCCTAAGCCAAGCCCATGTTTTGCCCTGGCTGAGAGTGTTAGGCAGTCCCTGAGGGTTTATCCAGGTGCATTGTTTAACATTAATTTGTAAATGCCTTGGGAATAGGCTCTTAAGGGGTTTTTTTCTCTTTTCTGAGCCCAGCACCTTGTTCATGGGCTGTATCTCTGTCTCTTAGTGCTCTCCCCATACAAACAAATAGAGTTCACACCTCAGCATACCTCATTTCCTCAGCTTTCAAGCAAGCAGGAAATGGCCAGGAAGCACCCACAAGATGGTCCTGTGGTTTCAGTACTACAGTGACATTTGGGAAATGGGGGCTCATTTACCATCTTGGCAGCAAAGTTGTTTGTTCAGTTCTAGCCAAAGTTTTCTGTGTAAAATGAGGGGTAAAAAGGGTGTCAAGGCCATGGGGTAAGAGATGGAAAAGTCCAGAACGTGATGGCAGATCCTTGTCGCATCCTGAGAAAATTCTGGAGGTTGGGGGAAAATTTTCAATCCTAATGCTGGACAGAAGGTCAAAACAATTACCCAGATAATTCCACCTTAATTTAACCAAAGTTTGTTCTGGATATTCTGAGTGTTTCATTGCCATTTTAACCTTTTCAGTTACCCTGAAATATTGCAATCGGTTTCCAACTAAAGTGGAGCTTCAAAGGAAGGCCTGAAAAACATGAGAAGGCACCCAGTAGGGCAGCCTGTCAGAACTCAGCCTTTCCAGGGAACAGGAGGGCTTGGATCCATTTGCATCTGTCTAAGGAAAAGACACCACACAGGAAAAGGTCAGACTGTATCTCACAGGAATCTCCTGTATATGCCCCTGGTACAAACACAGTGAATTCTGTCACAGCTTTTGGGGACAGGGCCACATTAAGGCTCCCCATGCCAGCACAGCCAGTGAGAGCTTTGCCTTTGGGGTGATGTGTGATCCAACCTTCCCTGCAACTCTTTGTGTATTTGTGTGCTTTGTGTGAATGCAAGAATGATTCCAATTCACACAGGATCTGTCCTGGGAAACTTCCAATATCCAAGCAGTTGTAGTCTGTAATTATTTTTTAATACTTTATACAAACGCTAAAGAAGCAATTGGATGCTTAGAAATAATTTAAGAAAATCTGTTTTGTTTTTTGGCTCTGGCTGATGCCATTTGACTGCACAGGTACCTCAATATCACTAATTTTGATTATAGCATATCATGTCATTTCAATACCATATCATTTTGATATCATGGTGACTCAAACTACATCAGATTCTTATCCTGGCAGGACAGTGGAGGTCTCAGAGGGACCAAAGGAGAAGTGGGTCCTCCTGGGATACCTGGCACAGACTGGTCTGAGCAGCTCTTGCAAACCTGAGTTGAGTTTTCTAGGGGTCTGATTTTCCTCCCACCCCTCAGCACTCAGGGAGCTCAGTGGGGCCCCTTTGAAGGCACAGGTTCTCCCTGGCTGGGAAGGTCCCACAGGAACATCCAAGGAAAGAAGCAGGAGTGCCTCATGGCAGGTCTGACCATCATCTTCCTCATCAGTATCCTGTAGGAGTGAGATTTCAGCAATTCAGCAGTGCCTCCTTGGGACCTGCCCTGCCTCTTCCTGGGGCTCTGAGGTGATGGTGATGACGGAATTTCCCATCCATGGGGACAACAAAGAGATCCCAAACATTGCTTCAGATGATGTTTATAGGGTTGTCAGTAAAAAGAATCAGTCTCTCACAAAGAACAAAGCTTTGAAAGGACCTGGGGCCTGTTTGGGGACTTGCTGACAAAATGCCTGATGGAGTACTACAAAATAGGGGAAAGAGAGAAAATGGGTAAAGCACTTCAAAATTAGAATTGCAGTCACAGAGGGGTTTGGGCTGGAAAGTCTTTAAAGCCCATCCAGTCCCATCCCCTGCCGTGGGCAGGGACACCTTCCATTATCCTAGGTTGCTCCAAGCCCTGTCCAGCCTGGCCTTGGATGCTGCCAGGGATGTGAGGAAGAATAGGTTGGAAATAGGAGTCAGCTCCCAGGAGAAGCTGGTGGGGCAAAAGCCTCTATTGGTTACATTTTAATTACACAGATAAACGTAGGTTTAGGGGAGCAGAGGCTGTGGAGATCATGGCCAGATCATTTTACATATCTTACACTGATGTAATCACTGATGGTTTACTGTCTCTTCCTCCTTCTCCATGTCACCCCAGGCAGAACATGTTTGGGAATGCCAGGGGACCTTGGGGTTAACCAGGGAAACCGTTTTTTCAGTGTCATCAAGGAAAAATGTTGGTGGGGATTGTTAAACATGTCAAAATATTGCCAGCCTCTCTCTCACATGCTCAAGGTCACATTTAGGGGCAGATTTAATGCTGCTTTTCTCATCTCTGAACAACTTTTCTGTGACACACAGTCACAGGAGGCCCAAAGACATCACTCACTGGGGGTCACAAAGCACAACTGCAGCAAAATTGGGCTGAGAGCACAAGAATTTGGGTTCCCAGGGCACTGCCTCAGGTGCTGAGCCACAGTGGGATGAGTAAATAAAGCGTTTTCTTCAGGGGCATCTTCGAAGGGGAAAATCTGAATCAGGCAAAGTAAATATCCTTCTTTTAAATCTTCTCAAATCCTATTCTCTGCCTTCGCTCAGATCATGTAAAATAGCACAGAGGTAAAGTCTCAATCAGCCAGAGCAGGGACAGAACATTCTGTCTCTGTTTCATTCATTAGGGTTTTTCTCCCCAGCCTTGCCTGCAATTCCCATTTCCTTCCTTGCCTCTCACACCAAGCAGCTCCATTGCACACACCCACTCTGCCTTACTGGTTTGCAGTCGCAGGGAAATTGGTTTACAATAATCTTTTAAAAAAATATTCTGCTTCTGAGCATTTCTGTCTGATTTTGTGGACAGGAGCAAAGGGATCAGTTGGGCCCTGGTTCCTTCCCCAGTGGAGCAGTTTCAGTCTGTCCATGGTCTGAAAAATTCCTTTCCCATTTTCTCATATAAACTGAAGGAACAATTTATAATTTCTGTAGTTTCACAAAGATGGGATTGACTCTCTGATTAGAACCAACCACAAAGACAGATCCAAGCTTAACATGTCTGGACAATGTAAATCTGGGTTTGTTTTTCAATTTGGGAAGGAACTTTTAAAGACTTAAACAGCACAGTATCTTCTTTGGATGTGCCCAAGCTATCTTTAATGTATGACCCTAAGTTTTTAGCTCTATTTGGGTAGAAAGCCTAAGCCAAGTATTTATAACCCAGGCTTTCAGTTCATTCTGTTTAGCAAAAAGGACATTGCCAATGCTATTAAAAGAATAATTAAAAAAAGTAGTGGTTTGAATGAAACTGCTGAGTTAAAAATTCTGTAGTTGCAGGAACTTGCAGGCTGGTTCTCTAAAGACTTAATTCATACATGAGGATCCAGGGCCCTCCCCTTAGTTTGTTTCCTTTCTCCTTGAGGTATTTCTGTGATTAACAAGCAGATGGGAGTGTGACTTTTGCTTCCATTTTCACTGAAATAACAAATCCACTTAAACCACAAAATTCAGTAAATATCAGGCATAAAACAAGCCAGGAGAGCATTTCTGCTTCTCTCAACTCAGGTTTTAATGTGCTCAATTTCCTTTGACAGTCAAAATTAAGAATGTGTATAAATTGAAATAACCTGGGATGGAAATGTGGATGAATGTGACAAACTGTGGCACAGGATCCCTGAATGGTTTGAGTTGGGAGACCTTAAAAATCATCCTGTTCCACCCCATGGGCAGGGACACCTTCTGCTATCCCAGGTTACTCCAAGCCCCATCCAACCTGGCTTGGGATACTTCCAGGGATGGGAAGTTATATTAAAGTGTAATTAAGTAATGAAGTGTAATTAATTTAACTGTGATTAAGTGCATGTAGACATTCAAGTCAACTCATCTCAATAGCAGGAGAATTTATCATTTTGCTGCCCTGAATTCCTTCCATAAAGAATATTCCTGGTTCATTAAGGATGAATGCTCGCCCCAGTGGCACAAACCCCAGTGTGCCTGCTTTTAAGCAGAAAAGGCCATTTTCACTGGAGCACAGAGCAGGGGACGTGTGTGTGACTGTGTGGATTCAGTCACACCCTCAGCCAGACACAAACGCTGTGCAAGCTGCAGAAAGAACAACAGGAAATGGCCAGGGGTATTTATAGCAGGATTGTGTTTATCCTGAAGTGATGTTCTGCACAGATTATGATGAAGCTTTTCGTGGGAGAGGACACAGCTTGTGTCAGCTGGAAGTTTGCATGCGCTTCACCCCGTGTGCTCCTGCCAGACTCCCTCATCCCCCTCTGCTTTCCTTTGCCTTTTGCAGCTTTGCTGAGCACCAGGAGTCCCCACCACTCGCTCTCCCAGTGCCAACAGGAGCCCTGGGAACCACCAGGGTTGGTCCAAAACTTAGTTTCTGCAGGTTTGCAAATCCCCCCTGAGATGGCAGGAGAAAAACAACCTCTCACATCTCAGTCCTGAGTCGCTGAGAAATGCAGGCCCTGCTGCAGCTATACAAAAGTTCCCACATTTTGGGTCCTATTAACAAAGAAACTGATGGCACAAAATGCCTTTTATCGGAGCTCAGCTCTCCAGCACAGACTCCTCCTTTCCTGCAATTCTCTTTGTGGAATCACTTCTGTGTCCTTTATTTTCAAATGGGGTATTGAAACACCTCTCCATTTATCTCTTTTTCAAGGGGAGGCATCCAGTAAGAATTAATTATTTTCATAGACAGATCATCTCCATATCCCCACCCTCACCTTTGCCATCTCTCTCTGATTTGAACATGTAAAGAGACTTTTTCTAATTCATTCCCATTATCTAAATTTCCCTGAAGAGGCAAAAAACCCCAAATATGGGAGGTGAAGTAGACAGTGCAGCAACTTAATATCTGTGTGGGGTGAAGAGCCCTCCACCCTCCCACGCAGCCTTTGCAAGCACATGTCCATCCCTGCCGAGCAGTTTATCTCGGCCACAGATATGGAATGGGGAACGCTAAAATAATAATGATAAAAAGTGGAACTCGAGCAGCAAAGAACATACTAATACTTCATTGTCAGAACAGTTCTTCCTTATCTGAGTCACATCTCCTGAGGCTTGTTCAACTCATGAGTGCTCAGCTCATTTCTCTGTTTACACCCCATGATATCTGAAAACCTTGATTAAAAGCAATCAGAAAAATCCATCATATGACACTGAGACCGTTTGCAGCCTGTGACAGTTATTAGCAAATGTTAACCTTTCCTTTGAGAAAACAGAAGGAAATCCTGCTTTAATTTAGGCTTTCAAACATCATCCCCCTCTATCTCTGCAGTAAATCAGAGCATCTCCACGAGGCCATTGTTTGCAAATATAATAAGTCCTGGGTTTGTGTGTTTAAAAAACAAACAACGAGAGCAAAGCATCAGGAAGTGCCTGTGAATGGGAGCTGCAGCTCGGGATGGGCGCATTAATTACTGCAATTGAGCCAATGCCCCGCGAATGCCGTGCGAGGCATTATCAGTGCTATTAGTGCTTCATTAGGGCTGCAGCGAGCGCGAGCAGCTCCCCGGGCTCATTTGCATGCTATTCTGACAGGTGCTGGCCCAGGTGTCCTATTGTCATCCCGAATTAATAAACATGCTCCGACCCCCTGCTCCTTTTATCGTCTGAGGGAGAGAGGGAAGAATAGAGACCGAACGGGCTGCCGGGGGGGCAGAACAACGCGGCTGACCTCATCTCCCAAAAAGGCTTTTGCTGGGGCTTTGCCAGGTTTAATTTTGAAGTGATGATGTCGTACCTGTCAGAGAGCTCCCATCCCTCCCGGAGTCAGCGGCTGAGGCAGAACCAACACCGGCCCCATGCTCTGCCCCAGGGCTTCTTCCCCCGTCCTACAGATTAGTGGGGCTCCGGGCACCCTCAGATGCTGGTGTCTGGTTTGGGTCCTGCTCAGATCTCCTTTTTAAAATCATCCTTGTCCATCTCTGACCCCTCAGGTTCTACCTGAGCCTCCCTTGCCAGTTCATCACTCACAGACTAAAATTAGACTCCTAAAGCCATCCTGCTGTTGGTTTATGCACTTTTGTTCATGACAGGTGCTGATGATCCTTAGTAGGATGCACACAGCAAGCCATGAGGGGCTTTGCTTTCCAGTCCTATGCTTTAATTGAACATAATCTTAATTGAGCATAGAAGTGTGTTTATAACTGGTTTTTCAAACTTTTTAGGATATCCTTTCAAGCTCTTCCCTGCAATCTTAAGAAATTCAGTTCTATTAAATAAAAGGTGATATTCTTATGCAGTTAGACCATAATTCAGGCTTTCCAGATGAAAACCAAATCCCACAAGAGCTGGCAAGCAGCACTGCCATGTCACCCAGCATCCCTCTTTCCATCCTCCTGCAGCAGCCAATTGGCCCCACACTGTCCCTTTTCTGGCTTCTCTTCCACGTTCCCTGCCTTCTCAGAGCCTCCTTGGCCATGTGGTGTCCAGGTCCCATTGCCTCTGGCTCGTGCACTCCCATCACACTGGGGGTTTGTGGTGGGCCCAGCTCGGTGGCAGGGGCTGCAGAGGCCTTGGTGGCTGCTGTCACCTGCCTGGTGGCTCCCACCAGCTCCTCATGTTCCTCAGGCTCTTCTGGCAAACAGGGAATGCATTCCAGCCTCATCTCAGGGCTGCCCTCTTTGCCTTTGTGGGGGTGCAGAAGCTTCATTGAATCTGCAATATTACTGTCCATAAAAAATTCCACAGATTCCAGGCTGCCCTCACTTCCTTCACTAAGGTAACAATTGAAGCTCCTGCTGTTTATGTGCAAAGAATATTCCTGAATTTCCTAATATTCCAGAAATTCATCCCACCCTGCCTCACTCCACTGAGGTACAACCAGAGGGAGGAAACCTGGGCCTCATGGCACCTTTCTTAGCTCCTGCATTAACAAATGTCCTTGACCTAATGAGATAATAAGTTCTTTTCTAAAAACCACCAATTCATGCCCAGAAGAGCAGGTGGATGACCTTATCAGGGGACCAGGTCCTCTAGGCCTCAGGTTGCCTGCCTGGCTTACCTTTTTATTTAACCTGGGCATCTTTTTTGCAACTTGGGCATCTTTTAATTTACCTTGTGAATCTTTTTATTTAGGATCTGCATCTTTCTGTTTAGCTTGTGCATCTTTTTGTATAACTTGTGCATCTTTTTATGTAACTTCAGCATCTTTTCATTTGCCTTCTGCATCTTTTTGTTTAGCCTGTGCATCCTTTCTCTTCGGCTGATGAAGCAACAGCCTCTCACACCTGCACTCCACTCTTGCACTGCCCCTGTACCCAACCAAGGCTCTGAGCCTGTTCAAAAACCAAAACTCATTTCAACTGCTTTTTTTGCACCCCTTTGTCTTTTAAGAATCAGCTCGTCACAAATGGCACTCGCTAAATGACTGTCCAGGCAGACACAAAGGTGCAGCAGAGGAGGAAAGGCCTTGTCAGGTGCTGCAGAAGAGCCCCCAGTTCTATGGAGCATTGAGAGACAAGAGCTGTTTCTTGTTATTGCAGCCTCTCAGGGAAATTTGCCTGCCATGAACCCGAGTGTGATATGGAAGCAGATTTGCACCTGTCCCAGCAGCCCAAAATCAAACAATGACAGTGCTGAGAGAGCCAAGGGCAGGCCAAAGGGAGCTGTGCTCCTCTGCTGCTCTCAGGTTCTGGTCACCACATCACCAGAGCACAGATTTTCTGTGCTTCCCAGACACCCCACACACCTCTCTGCCCCAGAAAAGCAGCCCATGGCTAATGTGGCCTTTGCATCTCTGATTGTCACAACTGGAAGGAGAAGAAGTGTCCCCAAGAGTGAGCAAGACTGAGCAGGCAATGCCACCTCCATCCCACGGGTCTCTGGGCACGCTGTGGGATGCATTCTCCCTCTCCCTGCTCGGGCTGAAGGGCTTGGACTGCACAAGGCCAGTACAACGTGTCCCACGAGGCTCCTGGTAATGCATTGGTTTAGGCTGTAAGGCTGCAGAGCACAGACTGTTTCTCTCTGTGTTTCACAAGCACCAGAACACTTTATGTCCTATAAATAGTTCTTTCCTAGTTTCAAAAGCTGCAACTCTCGCATCCAGCTGCTTTGAACTGGATTTCAAGAGAGATTTTCTGCTGACATTTCAGGCACCTGCACATTCTTTATCCAGGGCTTACAAAACTCTTGGTGGAGATTTGTTACTTCTCAGCTTTGCCTCAGAAGAGCACTTCCCATTATTATTTTACAATTAGGAAAATCAAGGCACAGAAGCCTTTGATGATTTGCTCTGGGTTTCTGGGTAAGGAGGAGGAATAAAGCCAAGGAGACTCCACTTGCAGGGTTTGATTCTACCCAAAGTTGAGAGTTTTTAAAGAGGGCCATGTGAGCTGATTTTTATCTGCTGAGCAGAGCAGATACCAGCTGAGAGAGCTGTCCTTGTTATCTTCTCACTAAATAATAGATGTCTGATTAGGATCTCATATGCTAAGAAAATTTTGTCACAGATAATGGCAGGTTTCTGAACATGTTTCTCTTCTAGAAGTATCCTTATCTCCATAACCCTTTAACTAAATCATAACAGAAGGTGAATATCCAAGGGCAGGTCTTGGACACAATTCCTGAGGAAGTTTTCACCTCCCAACCCAGGATGAGCAAGCCTCAAGTTGCCCCTGTGCTTTTGCTGGGCAAATACACCCTGGGGGATGGCTCCTATTCCAAACAGCTCAAGGAATGGGCAGGCAGGGGATGATAAACAGGGAATGACCAGGCCTGCCTGAGAGTTCAGTGGCTTCTCGAGGCTGCACAGGAAGTCACTGGCAGAGCCAAGAATGCATGTCAAGTGTCCTGGATCATAAATCCTTGTTTTGAGACCTTGGCACAGATTGCCCAGAGAAGCTGTGGCTGCCCCATCCCAGGGCCAGGCTTGGAGCAACCTGGTCTAGCAGAAGGTGTCTCTGCCCACAGTAGGGGATGGAACAAGGTGATTTTTAAGGTCCCTCCCAATCCACCCCATGCAGTGATCGTGTGATACACGAAATCAGCATCGCCTGAGACTGAGCCATTTTACAGCTGTTTGCTTAACTCCACCACTTTACCCTGCTGTACAGGGTGCGAGCACAACCACCCTCCTTTAATCCCTGAGCTGATGACACGCCAGAGCCCTTTGTTTACTCAGGGCATTGCCCATTGAGACCTGCACAAACCCTGCACCTGTATCACACACTGCTGCATTTGCAGGTTCCCCAAACACCCGGGCAGGGTGAGAGGAGCCTGGGGAGGACATGAGGCACTGATGGAAATGTGAGGGGACCACAGAGTGGTTCTTGTTCTCTTCTTGTGGTAGGAGAGGCTGTGAAAGCAGCACACACCCCGTGGAGGCTCAGCTCAACTAGAATGGAGCCCTTGGGGACCTGAAAACAGCTGAGGTCATGACCTGGGTAAGGAGAGACCTTGGTGGCACTTGGGAGAATGGTCTGTCAGGACTTGGAGGGATTTCTCTGCACAGCCAGCTCCCTCTCTGCTCCTCTGCTACCCCCACCTGTTCCATTCACATTTCCCCTCTTTGCTGAGCGCACACACCTTCCACATCCCACATTTCCAAAGGTTTGCCCGGCCACCTGAACTCCCCCAGCCTGGCACAGAGCTGCACGTGGTGAGCAAAGGGCTGCTCACAAGGTGGAGTTTCTGTGGCTTAGGGTTATGTTAATTAATGAATTCTTTTTTATTTTTGGAAGCCTGCAGCTGTTAGTTTTGAAACAACAGAACCTCACACTGCAATAGGGTAAGAAACGGATGGATGAAAGAGAGAATCAGAGCAGAGTCCTGAGCCTGTGCTGCCTGCTGGGTTTTAAACACATCAAGTTTGGCTTATGCAAGAAGCCATCTGGTACTTAAGCCCTGCTGAAATGCTGGCAGTGCTATGTGTATGGATCCATGGAGCAGCTCCACAGGCACACACATGGACTCTGCTGCCTCCTCCTCCTCCAGGGCACTTGCTGCAAAACCCTGGAAAACCTGTAGGCCTTCACACCCTGTCTCCTCCTCTGGAATGGCCTTTGGTCTGTGGGAAAACATTCCTGCCATTCTCCAAAGCCACATTGCAAATATGTGCAGGACCCCCAAAGGTTGGGAACTACGCCCATCTCCAGGACAGGCAGAAGGTTGTGGGATGTTAATGAAGGACAATGATGGGAACAACCACTGGTCTTTCTGTCCATGTCATGGCACTGCAGGACAGGCCTGCACTGAGATCTCTGCTGCTCCTGAACAGGGCCAAAGTCATTCCCAGCTTGGGAGAGCATTGCTGCAACCGGACCAGAGGAGGCAGGGAGGGAACAAAGGATTTGCTGAATCCTACAGATGAGAAGCTGAGGTACAGAGAGGTGAAGTGCCTGAGGAACTACAGTGGCACAACAACTGACTGAGCCAGGCTGGGCACTGCTGACACAAAGACTGGAGTCAATTAACAGCACAGATTTTTCTGATTCACCAGAACTTAAAAAAGCCAAAGCATCCCAATCCCAGGATTGCATCAGGAGGGCACTTCCAGCCAAGCCCTGGGAAAAGCGTGTGCCAGTCCAGTGATGCTGAGAAAAGGCAGATCCAGATGGGATCAGGTGCAGCTGAGGAGAAGGAAGGTATGAAGAGATCATAAGGGTTTTGTTTGTCCCAGCAAATGCAAGAGGGAGGTACAGCAGTGGTCTGTAAATGCACTGGGGACAGAAGTCCTGGGAAGGGAAAGTGCTGCAGTGGTGCTGGCATGAGAAAGGCATGAATCAGACATGAGCAAATGCCAGCCCCAAGTCAAAAGAAAGTGTCCAAACCTCAGAAGGAAGAAGTTACGGAAGTCCTGTTCAATGGGGAGCAGTGGGGGTGGAAAGAAAATCTTTTATAGAAACCTTGGAGATTTTGGGAAAGGAATGACAGCATGTGGTCCTGTCTGACAGCAGAGCAGAGCCCTAGAACGGCTCCCACTCTGGAGTTCAAATTAAGTGCCTTAACTTTTCTTCACTGTTCAGGAATTTTGAGGAAGACTCTCCTGTTACACACAGCAGAGACCACACTGGTCTCCAGGCACTGCTGCAGCACAAATAATTCCTCACACTAACAACCAACCATAATTACATCCTTCCTGCAGCAGAGATGACATAGGAGAATACCATGAGCAGGGAGCAAACTGCAAGTTTATTCCATCCATTACTGACCAGCCTGTGTCCTGTGAGGATGAGAGCACGTCTGCTCTCGGATGCTGTGGTGCAAATCCAGAGGATTTATCGCAAGTGAGATTGAACTTCAGGGCATTGCTTTCCCTTTCTGAAGGGGATGAACTCTGTCCCTTTGTTAAAACCTTTGCCTGCTGCTCTGGGAGTGCTGGAAATGCAGGGAAAGCATTCCTGTAGCTTGGAGCTGGGTTTGGGATGCCCTGTGCAAACCAGCAAAGGGGGGAGACACAACTTTAATGCTGACAGACAGAAAATGTTGTCCCTGGCAGGAATGAGTTTGGGTTTGGAGTTAAAATTGAATTCACACCTTTCCTGCCACAAAAAGGATCCTATTGGGCTGCATATCGAGTAAGGTTTTCACACAGCCTTGCACACTCTGCTCATGCTCCAGAGGATCCAGTCCCATTGCCAAGGGCAGCACTGAGGAAAGGCCTGAGAGGTGCCACGCAAAGTTCTGTCCTGCATCTTCTCTGTCCAATTCGTGTGTGGGTAAGAACACTTGCCATCCTGGACCTGCCCACACTCCTGCTGCCCTTCCTGCAGCCCAGACTGCAGGACAAAAGCGTGTCCTGGAGGTTGTGCACAGAGGCTGGATGAGGGTGGGCAGGGCAGGAGCTGGAGCTGGGCCCAAGCCATCACGTTTCTCCCTTCGCCCTCTGGAGACATCTCGGATTTCCAGCACAATCCGAGTGTCCAGGGGAATTCACCATTGCTGGGGTAAAATGTGACACATATGAAACTTGCACACACCCTTGTCTGGCAGAAAAACAGATTCAGGAGAAATGTGTGCAGTTCAAAGCACCCCAGACCCTGACCAGACACTCTGCGCTCTTTGTCCCTCAGCTGGGCTCATTGCTTCTCCTGTCACTGGAGCTGTTAAAGACAATTTTGGTAATATTTGCAGGATGATATTGAGAGTTCTGGCCTAACAAATCACTCCAGTGAGTGCTTATTTTAAAGCTTGATCCTAACAAAGTCAGATGTATGAGTTTAGAAATATCAGCTAAATATAAATATTTGTGCTGTGGAAAGATATACATGGGCGTATTAGATCTAATTAAGGAAGGCTGTTACGGCTCGTGTCATGTGAATTCTGCTTTGGGTTGGGAGCGTCATCGGCAGAAAAATTGTCCCAGATGCAGCAAAGTGGCCCTGAAGGACCCCTGGCTGCCCAGATTGGTCTGGATCCTCAGTGGCCTTGGAGACACCCACAGCAGCTGCTCAAAGCAGCTCTCAGGCTTTTGGGATCAGTGTTGAAGGCATCTGTTCCCTTTTCAGCTTGTACTGTACCAGTAATTTCTGCCTCTGGTGATTTTTCAGTGGTAAAACCATGGAAGGTGTTTAAAATCCACCAGTCCCTGGGCAATTGTGACGCCAGGAACTTGTGAACAGAATCTTTGCGTCTCTGCTGGTGCCTTGCTGAGTGACCAGATGCTTCCTGCATTTCATCTCCTGGTTGTTTTTCCTTTTTCCCTTCGCCTGCTTGGATTTTGGGCTCTTATTCCATCTACGTGCCAGGGTTCTCCTTGATGGGAGCCTCTGGGGACAACTCCCATAATACAGGGAATTAATCATAGAGCCACGACTTCTGGTTCTAATCAGGAGTCAGTCCTAAAGGCTGAGCTGCAGCACAGCCCTCACGGACAAATCCTCGGAATTTAATAGGGATTAAATCAATGGAGTTTTTATGAAAATTAAATTATACCACATAGAAATTGTTCCATAAACAGAACACAGCAGAAAAGGCAAAACTTCCTTGATTTTCCCCAGGATTTTACAGTCAGGATATAATTTTCTGATGTCTTTTGCTGGGCAGTCCAAAGTGATATGACTAAAAATGACACTTTTGACTGTAAAGGTGCATGAGAACACCTCAAAGCAGTGCACAGAAATGTGCAGAAAGGCAGTTCTTTAGGGGGGCAATGATATTAATTCTTTTCCTGGATTAAAGTAATGCTTAGAGGAGATAAAATGCTTTATAGGAGATAAAACTCCTGCTGCTTCCTTAGTCTTGGGTGAGCAGGATTCCCTGGAAACTCTGCCCTCCTGTCCCTGGATGCAGTGCAGGAATCTTCTGCTGCCTCAGCCTGGTGTAACCAGTGCCTTGCTCTGGCCACCCTTCCACACCACAAACACATGTTCAGGCATATTTAGGAAACAGCCAAGTCCAGAATCTCCAATCCTATTCCATATTCTGCCATTCCTGAGTGCTGATGGTTTGAATAAATGAGCCTTGGATTTCAGCTGCCTGCTCTGAGCAGGCTGAGTTGGCAAATACCCTTTGCCTCCACATCCAGGTGGCCAAGGGGCAGCACAGCCCAATTTCCCTTCTCCTTTCTAATCCTGCTGAGTTCTCGGATTTGGATGAATGAGTAAAATCTAAGCATGAGCTCTTTACACTGATTTCAGTGGGAATTTGCAGATATCCCATGTCGATTCCTCGGAATCAGGCCCAGCTTTGCTCTGAACTCTGCACCAACATCAACTCCACACTTTTCCAGTGAATTCTGGTTGTGTTTGAAGGGTTTTTATAGGCATCTACTCAGTCCTGCTCTGAGCTCATGTTCCTCTTTCTGAACAGAAAAACAAAGGATTCTTGGCAATCAAGTGAACAAGAACTTGGGATTTTTCTGCAGAAAAAGCCTCAGCTCTGAGATATGGGAGTTATAAAGGGATGAAGTGCCTCAGCTGGGGGAAAAGGGCTTTCCCAAGGAAAAGGATCCTCACCACAGGGCAGAATTTGGATTTTGCAGCCATAGGCTGTTCCTTGTGGAATGGCAGGACTGAAGGAGAGCTGTGGACCCTCACAGCTGAGGGAAAACCAGTGCAAGAGGAAGGTAATTGCCCTTCAGTGTGGTGCTTTGAAAATAATCCAAATTAAAATATAGTATACAGGGCTGCCAGTTCCAATATGTGCCAGGGCAGTGACTGTGCATGTGTGACCATTTTGGGGAGCATTTCCACCAGTGGCCCACACATTTCAGGTCATAAATTCCCAGGTTCAAGTATCAAAGTTCACAACATCAGCCTGAGCAAATCACTGAGACCTCAACACCTGATATTTGCTTCAGCAGGACATTAAAAATCCCATATCTCCACTGACACACTGAACCTTTGGGTGAAAAGTTTCTATTTCTGCTTTACTACATTTTAGCTACTAAAAGCTGCTGGTGGTGGCAGCTCTGGCAGTGGTTTCCTTTCAATAGCACCGAGTTCTTGCCCCTCTGCAGCTGGCAGAGTTGAAGAGGGCACTGGAACTCCAGGCAGAGAAAATACAAGGCAAAGGTTGGTAAGAGTGTGTGGAATGCCAAGGAGATTGGGAACAGGAGCAGCAGAGGAGTTACAGTTTCCTTTGTTCTGTTAAAAGGAAAAAGGAAACACATCAGGAAACCAGACTGTGGAGCACAGGAAGTCTCACTCTGGCTGATAAAAAGGAACTGATGTGAGGTTGGTTCAGATGCAGTTATAAGTCAATCAAGCTTGGAACAACAAGAAGAGATATTCAGAAGGAACCAGAAAGCCAAATTCTGCATTTAGCTGCAAAAAGAGTATTTTAACCTCTCCTAATCTTTTCCTTATCTTCTTTTTTTTTTTTTTTTTGAAGAAAAGATGCTATAAAAGCCATTCAAATAAGTATTTTCTCATCATATAGAAGTCGGTTTCCTGAACTCACCACACCTTCCCCTGACCCCACCATACCTTACTCCAGTTTCTCTCTTTCACTTATCAACCAACTTGAAAAACTGTATTCTTGCTGATTTGTCTCTTCCCCTCAGATCAAAACCAGCAGTATTAAGAAGGGCAGTATTTTTGCTGAACGAGGAATCAGCAGATGAGTAATGAGAGGCTCTGCTGCCCGCTGGGTTATTTTTCACTGCCTCTGGATGACTGACAAGGATGGTAACATTCAGTTCCTGAGTGTGCAGCTTTGGCAGGCTGGGCTTAAGGCTTTCTAATTTATTTTAATTGTTTCTGACTCCTTCACAGCCCTGGTGGAGTCCTGGGTTGGTCTATGCTGGAAGAATAAGAAGGAGATAAATGCAAATAAAGCAGCAAGCTTATCCATGATACTTCCTCTCCTGGGCTGTGTTTCTTACTGGATTTTAGTGAAAAATCAGGAAAAGAAAGAATGCTGGACACACATGAAGGGTTATTTTCTGTACAGCATCCTGAAGAGAAGCAAAGGCTGGGATTTTGCACAGCCCCTCTGTGGCTGAACCTTCTTCCTCTATTTCCCCTGGTCCTTGTCAGGGTGTTATTCCCAAATTTTGCCTTTGGTGCTGTTTGGAGAAGCAAGAGGTTTGTCAAGAGAGCCTGAACCACCCACACCCACTGCTGCACATGCCTTTGGTTTGGGGCTCTGCCTCGGGCTGAAGGAAAAGCTTCTGGTGGGGGAGGAGGGGCAGGAGGGAGGCACCGTTTGTGGTAACTTCAGTACCAGAGACAGGTTTCCAGGTGGGTGTTACTGCTGGGGGAGATATGCATCAGTAATTATGTGGCCTGGTAATGAGAGGAAGGAAGAAAACAAGCAGAAAATGCATCAACATCTTGAAGGCTTTGATATCTGGAACTCAGCAGAGCAGATCAGGCACTGTCCTGTCACACACGTGGCTGTTCATAGAACTTGAAGGGTGATCAGAGCACTCTGACTGCCCAGGTGTCTGAGGTGACACAGAACCCACGACTTGGCTCCAGCTCCAACAAATGATTCCCAAAGGAAGCAAAAATCCACACTTGGGGGGGATATTTTAGTCTATATTTCAAACCCAGCTGTGAACGTGCAGCCGCAGTCTTGTCTGAAAACATTTGGTGGCTCAGAAAAGGTCCTTGGCCCTCGCCCAGGGTTGTGTGACAGGCCTGTGTCACTGAGGTGCCCTCAGGCAACTCCTTTTAGGTGCCACAGCTTCATGTGCATGGTGCACCTGTGTTCAGGTGTGCACCAGAGCACGGGAGAGGCACATGCAGGGAAACAGACCTGCTGTCTAATTCAGGTGAGAGATCTGAAGAGAATTTCACATTTCTGGTGCAAATTGGCTTCAAACTAAGCTGTAGAACTTAACTCAATGTGTTAGACCTGCTTTTTCTAGGGGCACATCCATGCACACCAGGCTTCTGCAGCTTTAGGGGTTCAGCAAACCCACAAATACCTGAAACCCTTAAGTTAAGGCTCCCTTGGCTCCTTTAATTCTCCTGCTGGTGCATGTTTGCACTGAGGTGGGACACAGGATCTCTCTGTAAGTGCTCAGGTGAACTCAGGCACAAGGAGAGAAAATAAGGGCAGCTGATGAGGGGCTGTAAATGAACCTCAAACACTGATGGGTTGTGGGGAAAAAAAGACTAAGAGATGCTCTGTGCTGAGGCTGTACATTCATGTGTTCTAGACCTGACACTTCAGAGCAGATGGGAGCTGAACTCAAGAGGAAAAAGCTCCTGTAAGTCCAGGAAGGGCAGACCTGAAGGAAATAAACTCTGCTGCCTGCAAACTTTTCTCCAAGTGCCATTCTCCCAGCATATCTCACCTCTCAGGGTGTCATTGAAGAGCCCAGTCCGAGGTGCCGCCCCCCCATGCCACTCCTGATGGTGACACTGCAAGGAGCAACATCCTGCACCCCACAGAACTCCCAGGGGAAGAAATGCTGCCAGCAGGGACAAAAGCTGTTGCTTCCCCCATCTCACAGAAGGGATAGCCCAGAATTAAAATCGATAGCTAAAACAAAAGCATGAAATCCTCAAGACTTGCATTGCTACTCCTTTGAGTGACCACATCCTGTGAAGGTGCAGAGAAGCTATACCAGGCTCTCAGCACCTCCTCAAAGCCTCGGAGAGAAACCCCAAGGGCTTCAAATCAAGCAGTTGCATTGTTTTGTTGGGAAAAGGTTTTCTTTAGAGAAATCATTCTTTTTCGAGCAGGAAAAAATACTACAGGCTCAGAGAAGGCTTTCCCAGTGTTTGCTGGCAAGTGGGAGTCAGCACTGAGCACTCTGAGCTGGCAGCACCCAGCAGGACACCAAGGCTGGGAGTTCATGCTAAGGCAGGAGGTGTCCTTTTGCACACAGATCTCGAAGGGAAAATTAATCAGCAGCATCAAAATATCCTCATCATAAAGCCTTTCTAAATTATTTTTGATGTTAGAAACTTATCATGCAATATGAATATCTTTGAATGGGGATTAGGGTAGGAGGGAATATTGCTGTTCATGCCCTGGAAATTCCAGATGGTTTTGTTGCAAATTGCTTTTGAGGGACAGCAACATGGAAAGTTGTTGTCCCTCAAATCTTTGTGATTTATTTATCATTTTTCCAGTGTGGAGATTAGGAGCCTTTCCCCAGGAGTCCCATCTTTAGCCAGGAAAGGCCATCCCTCGGGGGCCAAAGCCGGGGTGATGAAAAAGAGCCAAACAGGCACTAAAATTGCTCAGAAAGGAAACATTTTCTTAGTCTGAGATCCCGATGGCCAAGTTTGAGAGCGAGAGCAAACGCCTCCAGCTCACAAACTACAGCGATTGCTCCAAAACCCGGCCCCACCCTTTGCTATGGCAACACCAACACACGAGTCCTCCATTCAAGGACACGGTTGTCCTCTACTTAAATAATGCAAAATCCTCACTTAACGTCCCTCAGAGGGGCTCTCTGATGGCCACAACATCCGGATAATATTTTTTTCCTGGAATGAAGGCAACAGGCACACAAAATATGCTTTTTCATGAACAGGCAGACTCTGGCAAGTGTATTTGCTTTAATTATTCTCCACACATAAAGTGGAACTGAAACAATTAAAGCAGTTCAAAACCACACCGTTGGTTATTGTGAGGGAGGCCATGCATGAGCATCTTGCCGTTGATGAGATGTACCCTTTTCTGATTTATTGTGAGACAATGAAACCCAAGTCTCCCAAATACAATGCAAGTCAGTCAAAGTGGGATGTTAAGCCAAAGAAGATGGGATTTGAATGTCTAGAGGTGCAATAAAAATGTTGGTAACTATTTAAAATTAGTGCAAACACAAGAATCAGGAGTTTCACTGGCTCCCATCATCATCTGCCAGTGCTGATTGCAGAATATGAACAGAAGGTGGAAATAACTCAGAAAGATTTCCTGCACTTCTTCCTCCACAGAGCTCTTTGAGCGTTGCTCCAGGGGGCACTTGCCAAGCCAGCCAGTTCCACTCATGGCAGGCATTACACAGATTATTTAGAAAATGCAGCAAAAACCACCACCAACCCCCTCAGCAGGTGATTCGATTCTCTTCAAGATAAATAATCCTTTGTGAATAAATAAAAATGCGTTCATTTTTATGGTGCATTGGCTCAGCACTGTCACATATGATGTCAGTCAGTGCATGGTGGGGAATGATGACTTAAAATCCCAAGCTGATCCTGTACTTTATGTTTATATCCATGGAATTCCCTGTTTGGGTTGAAAGCCTGAGGACAACTCAATTCACACTTGCACACAATGTCCATGTGGGATCCATGTCCACAAGGATCATCCCAACCACATTTATTCTCTGACCATGCCCTGTTTCCCCAGCGTGGCTCCGAGCCCTTGGGACCACTCAAGGCTCCAGTGGATTCACCCCTTCACCTGCAGCTGGGCAGGTGTGCAGTTAAATTACTCTAGGGAGATAAAACCAGCAGTCAGAGAGTCATCAAGACCCTTTCTGATAAGGGGAAAGATGAAGACGAAGGTACAAGCCAAATATTGGAGATGGCAGGCAAAGGGAGAGATTTGCAAAGTAGGCTGGACCCAAACCCCTGCATCTGCCAGTCTGCAGTTAAAGGTTCAGCTCAATTAAAACAAATAGTCTGTGGAATAATATTGCATAGGCTTAAAAAAACAGTCACTTATCAAATTTAAATTGCTCAAGAAGAAAATCCTCTGGAGGGCACAGCCCTGTCCCAAATCTAGCAGTTGTCCTCTCCAAGGACAGGAATATTTGAGTTTGGGGTGGGAAGTGCCTTTCCCCACCCCGGAACTCAGATTTCATCTGGGCCCGCCCCGTGTTCTTGCTGTAGATGATGAAAGAACCTTTCTCTGTGTTTTTCTTGCTCTCCAGTCACTGATGTGCATCTTTCTGCCATATTTTTCCCAACACAAATGCAGAGCTCTGAGAGAAATCAATGCCTACATGGGAGAGCAGAGCTGAGGGCACAATTGCTGGTGAATTGCTTTGCTCTGGATGTGCCCGGGTTTGCTTTGCTGTGCCCTCAGAGTCACACCCACCCTGCAGCACAGGTTAAATACAGAGCTCAGCACACCAAAAACATTGCAGCATCTCAAGCCACATCCTCTCGTGCTGCCCCTCACCTGTGAGAAGCCAGGCTAGGGGGTCTCACCCTTCCCTGCAGCAAATCTCCCAGTGTGGGAGGCTGGCACTCCCTCCAACCCACAGTTTTCTGCCCAGTATGAAAATTTAGAAGTCTCAGCTAATCCTTTGGGCAGGACATGAGCACTGATCTGAGTGCATGGCACAGAAAGAGGGTACATTGTCAGAGGGGACAAACAGGACACGGGGACCTGCAAAGTGCTGCTGGTCCTGGTGTGGCTCAGTAAAGGAGCCCAGGAGGAGCTCCTGTCTCTGGATCCTGTTTCTCGCAGCCCCAAGTGTCACGATTCCTGCAGCAGGGCAGCAGGGCAGTGGCAGAGCTGCAGCAGAGCAGCCCGAGGGCAGGTCCAGGCCCGGGCCAGTGACCGGGGCTGTGGCCGAGTTCCTCCTTTGGCCGCAGCCTCCAGCGTGACTGAGCCGAGCCCGGGCTGCTGCAGTTCCTCATCCCCAAACCGCAGCCTGGGGGGAGAGCTCCGTGCGGGGGGAGAGGAGCAGCTCCCGGGCTTCCAGGGGACAGGGGAACGGCCCAGCTCTGCTCAGGGCATGGGCCAGGGGGCTCCTGGCCTGTGCAGAAAAGCAGCTCCACGTGGGCACATAGCAAAGGCTCAGATGGGGAATTTCTGCACTTTCGCTGCAAAATATTTAGGGCTCCACAAATCAAAGAAGTTTGTGGTGCATTAAATGTATCCTGAATGAGGCCCCGGTTACTTTTGCTGCAGATCTGAGGAGGCGGAGAGGAAAACCTGTCTTATTCCAGCCATACCTCCCAAATATTGTGCTTTCAACACTCCTGCTTTCTCCCTTCCTTTCTGACATTCACCCTTTCATTGCCTCTTTCTTTCCTCTTTCCATTTTCTCTTCCTGCCCATCTCCTTCCCTCCCCCTTCTCTTGAGACCCTTCCAAACCGTGCACTTGTCACAAGCTGCAATCTAAGGGAGGCAGTTTCAGTTCCTGCCCATTTGCAGCTTCGTTCTACCCAGGTCAGCAAAATAACAAAAAAAAAAAAATTAAAAAAAAAAGAGAAAAAAATTTTTAAAAAGAAAAAAAATAGGAGGAAAAAA
>VXAX01004834.1:269776-283647 GCA_013399835.1 Leptocoma aspasia
AAAAAGAAGAAAAAAAAAAAAAAAAAGCACTTTTAAGACGAGCTCGACACCCCACCCAGCCAGGCGATAGGCATCTTTCGAAATCCTCCAACCCAAACACACCCACGGCGTCTCTCGCTTCAAGGCTCCTCTGTTCGAGCGGCTTCTTCCGCAGCGGTCCCCAAGAAGAGCCCGTCAGAATCACACAAGGGTCCCCCAAAGCCAGCCCTGTGCTGCCTCGGCTTGGAGAAGCACCTCGGGGAGCTTGGAAGGGCTCGGTTTATCCGCCCAGGGACTGAAGGAGCGGCCGCTTGGCCGAAGGACCGGAGGGGGAACTGCTCTCCCAGCCCCAGCAGCGTCCCTGGTTGCTCAAGGCCACCAGAGGTTGGTTATGTTGGTGGTTTATTTGCCTCACTCTGCTTCCCTTTCCCCCAAGCCAGGGTGATGTTTCTCCTCCAGCCCGGGGCTTTTTCCCCGCCAAAAACCCCCAAAAAGCTGCTGGAGGAAATGCACGGGCGACCAGCAGAGAGCTCAGAGAGCCTCTGAGCGAGGGCCGGGCGAGGGACCAGGGCCAGGGACACACGGACAGCGGGGGCAGCTCGGAGCCACGCCGGGGGACAGGAGCTGGCACTGGCACTGCCCCCCGGAGCCGGGCCCGGCCCCGGCCCGCCGTCGGCCCCTGGCCCAGGGCTACGAGCCGGCCGCGAACCCCCGAGCACCGGGGAGGCGACGGGAGAGCCCCGAGACGCGGCGGCGGCGAAANCCGTACCCCCTCTCCCCCTCTCTCTCCCTCCTCCCTCTCTCTCGGTCTCTCTCTTTTTTTAACTTTGGTTCTTGCAGCAGAGCGAAAAAGAGACAGTTAACCGGATGAAACGTTTTTTTCTGCTAATTTTGGGAAGTGAAGTCACTCGAGGAGGAAACCTTCGTCTCTACGCTGGTCCTGCCTTCTTGATGAAAATATATATATTTTACATACAGGATATTTGCTCCATTTAGATAAGAAGGGGCAGAACAATGGCCACCTCTGTCACAGCTCTTGTTTGTCCCTGGGACAGCCCGGCCAGCGCAGAGCTTGCCTCGCACCCCAGCCCGTGTTAGCCAGCCTGTGTCATCTCACGGTTTAGTTTAACGTGGGGTTTTGCCATTTTTTTTCTTTTGGCTGGAGCAGCTTTAGCCTGACTCACTGAATTTCCGTCTCTTCCCACAGATTTTTTTTATTAATGCGTTTTCCAGTCAACGCGAAAAATTAAGGGGAGAAAACCGTAAATGCAATTCGGTGACTGCAGGCGGAGGAAGAAAAGAAGAAGTCTGGCGATTAAAGCGTATTTAAAGCATATTTCGAGCCCTGTCCTTCACGCCTCCCAGCACGGAGCGCGAGCCGAGGGTGCAGCCGCTGGCAGGAGCGAGCGGTGTGTGCAATAATGCAGGACAGACAGACGGCCCCCGCCACCAAACCCAGGCTGCGGACGGGGCTGGGGCCAGCCGAGGCTCTCGGCCACTTTCGGCCCTTCCCCTCAGTCCCGCTCGTCTCGCGGGGTGGGATGTGGGGCTCGGAAGGGAAAGCACTGGGATGCATGGCTTTCCGTCATCCCTTTCAGGTGCCGGGAGTCCTTTCCCAGCCTCCTCTCACAGTGCGAGCTCCTCGCTGAGATGTTAAACCCCCTCAGAGCGGGGGGGACACCCCCCGCTTGATAAAAATGTCAAAACCTCACAATAATTATCTGAACAGCCGAATTTACCGCTCCGATGCCGTGTCCTGACACAGCATCCTGGCACTGCAGACAAAACCCCTCAGCCAGCAGCCTTTAAACCTCGCTTCAGACCTGGCGAGCCCCTGACGTGCAATCCTCCCTCTCATTCAAAGCGGAGCGAGCAGCAGAGGAGAAACGCGCGTTTTCCTTTTTCCGGGAAAAGCCGAGCCCTTCCAAAGGAGCAGGGGAAATGAGACAATACCCGCCTGTCCAGCTGCCCCGCTCCCCTGCCCTTGCCGAAATAACCACGGCGGAACACATCATGCAACAGCCGGGGCCGCCCTTCTGCCCCACTTCCACAAACCGGCGGGCAGAGCAGGGAAGGAAAGGAGGGTGAACCAAGAAAGAAAAGTGTCAGGGCAGGAGGACACCCTGCCCGTCGGTGGAGAGCGTTACCTTGTCCAGTGCCAGTCGTGTCCAGGCTTTTTGTTTCCCCCCGTCTTTAGTCCAGCCACAGGGAAGGGGATGAGGGGAAGCAAAATTATATCCAAAGTTATCCTGCCCCTGCTCCTTCCAAAAGGGAAATGCAATAATGCCACCAGTGTTTCTCCCCGACTGCGGCAGAGATGCTTTATTAATACTTTATTTCTCCAAGCCCGAAGCTGGCAGGAGAGAGCCGCAGATCCCCTTTGCCCCTCCCTCCCCTCCCTCCCCCTCCTCTGAAATTAGCCTCATCAATTCAGCTACAATTTTTCAGTTCGGATGCAGACACGGGGCTGAACGTGACCAGACCTGGAGGTTTTTGGCTCGCTGCTTGCCAGCGATTGAGGCCGCCTGCAGCCGGGAGGTGAAGGGGGAGGCAGGGACAGCCCGGCCGCCGCCCCTCGCCCCGCGGCCCCGGCCTCTCCTGTCTGCCCCGCGCTCCCGGGGTCTGCGCCGGGGTCCCCCGAGAGCAGCACATCTGGATGCTGCTAGCGGGGTCAGGTCCCCCCTTGCCTAGGGCCACAAAACTGGAGTTCAATTAAAAGAAATCACGGTTAACCCTTTGCTTTCCTCATTCCTTTTGCTTTTCCCTGCCCTCTGTCTTGCCCCTCCCGGCAATGCTTCGGTCCCGGCCGCCCCCCCGGCGTTCCCACATGGCAGGAGGCTGCAGCGACCAGAAAGGCGAGAGGTTAAAGGGAAGAGTGAAGCGCATCCTTTCAAAACCAAATGGTTTCCCCTCTAGACAACTCTCCCCACCAGCCCCGACAAACAGCGCGGGAGGGGGGGTGAGGGAGAGGACAGGTTGAGGATCTCAACCGCGAAAGGAAGGGGGAAAATCCCCTGGAAGGAACCTCTGTCACCCACCGACCTCACACAGGGCACTTTGAGTCGGGGCTGCGGGACTGACAGTGGGGGAGCCGGGGATCCGGGAGAGATGGGGGGAAACCACCTGAAAACGTGTCCAGCTCACGGGAGAGGAGCCCAACACCCTCAAATCCCTCTGATCCCAACACCCTCAAAACACCTCGAGCACAACACCCTCAAAACACCTTGAGCACAACATCTTCAAACCCCCTTTGCCCAGCTTCGGGCTGAAGGGAAAAACAAATCCGGCCCCCGCCGCGCATCCCCGGCGCTCCCAAAGACGGGAAGCTGCCAAACAGACTCTTCGCCATCCCACCGGGAGATATTTTAGGAACCCAACTCTGCATTTTATGGCCAGACGGGCACCGTGACCCGCAGGGGCTTGTTTTGCATGTCTGGGGATGACTAGAACGGAGCCTGCTCAGGTTACTTGTGATACCGGGTCCGTCAGAGATGCTCCGTGCTTTTCCTCCTGTGTTTGGTCTAAGGCAACATTTAGGAGAATCCAAGAGATAAGAGAATGAGCGAAGGTGTTACACGCTCTAAAGACAAGCCGAACAATCTGCTATTTTCCTCCCAAATAACGAAAAATATAAGTTTTGCTTTATTTTTTCTTTCTGTTTTTGTTTTAATCCCCCACTTTCCACCCCCCCAAAAAAAGAAAAAAAACCCCACCAAAACCAAAAAAAAACCCCCAAAACCCTCAAAATCAAACCCAAAGTCACCTTTGACGTTATGCCATACATTTTGGAAAAGGCTGGAATATTCATAACTTCCGTATGCCAAGCTCTGAATCATCCTAGGTGGTTGTGCCATGACTCTGGTAATTTAACTGTTATTTAACTGAGTATTTGACTGAGGTTTTAGCTGTTATTTAACTGAGTTTTTAACTGTTATTGAACTGCATTTAACCAAGAAGAAGGGAGCCGAGACAGGCAGGGGAAAGGCGGGCACGGGGCTGACCAATGTGGCCACTCTGGATCTGTTGCTCGCCCTTTGGATGCACATGTACGTACAGCAAAGGAATTAGGATCTGTTTAATGTGGTCACCACTAGACATCTGGAAAATCATTTGATCTTGGCAACCACGGAAGATTTCAAATGCTTACATCGGGACAGAAATCAGTTGGTAGAAATCAGTTACTTAATAATAATAATAATAATAATAATAATAATAATAATTAGTAGTAGTAGTAGTAGTAGTAGTAGTTGTTGTTGTTGTTGTTGTATTTTTCTGTTTCACCCCGTTAATGAATGGAACGGAATTGTCGAGCGGAGTTTTTAATTAGTTCCATTGATCTCGGGCGCTTGGCACGTCCCCACCTCCTGTCCCCGTCCTTAGGGCTGGGTCTCAGCGGCTGCAGCCCCACACGGAGAAGGTGAAAATGCCGCGTTCGGCGCGATCCGAACGAAAGGAATGAGGAGCCACTGGGGGGATGTGGCCTGAAGTTCTTTCGTGTCCAGACCCAAAGGAGTTAACCCTCGGTGTAGTTCGGTGCCAGCCCCTCGCAAAAGCCCAAAGATTTGGATTTTCTGTCTGTTACCCACACGGGATTAGCGGGCATCTCTTCATAATTAAAACCGTCCGGTTATTCCCTAGGAAGAAACACAATGAAAACCTTCCCGAGGCCCATTGCAGGTTGGGAATCTGATTTTCCGAGGACGGGAGAGGGGATTGGCTTCTGTCACCCTCTCTGACCCCAACAGCATCAGCTGAGCTCTCGTTGAACCCAGCCTGGAACTGTCGCTGAGAACTGTCGCGGTGACAGGGGAGGGGAGCTCAAAAAAACCCCAATATCCACGCCCTGGCTTTGTCGCTAGAAAGTGCCTCATTTCCCACTAAATATGACAAAGTGTCCCCTTTTTAAAACTTTCAATACACGTGTATTTACATAACCCGCGCTGGGTACATTGTGTGTATTATATCTCTAATAATACTACTTTCCAGATAACTTGCCACACGTTCTATTCTCTCTAAGCGTATGTACATTTCCCATCATTCTGTACTTGCAGGGGGCCAGAGTTTATCCCCTTCCAGCCTTCACTGGAGGGAAACTCTCCCCCAGCTCCAGTGAACGTTTAAAATCCCCGGCTCTGAGTTTCCTCTGGCGCTGACCCCACCGCAGAAAGGAAAACGCAACGTGTTTGTTTGTTTTCTGACCCCACATTCTTACAAGCAACAAGCCCAAACTGCAGCCCTGGGATTTGATCCCCAGAAACGAATGCAAATTTTAGACCCTATTAATTGGGCAAACTTCCGTTTTCAGCTGCAGCAATAAAAGGGACTCAGGAGAGCGTTCCAGGCGCAGAACTGAAGGATCGGGTCCCTCCTCCCTACAGGAACAGCCCAGGAGATCTGGGAACCTGAAGCCGGGAAGTTATTCCCCGCTAATCGGTACTAAGTAAAACATAATGTCTTAAAAGTGCGGTGGAGAAGATGCAGTAGCTTTGAAGCTGCATCGCAATGAGGGGCGAGCGGGGCAAGCCAGGGGTGTCCTGGATGCTTTTATTTGAGTTCCATGTCCCAATAAAACAGCCCCTGCCCTCACTCCCTCCCCCATCCCGCAGTTATTGAAAAGCTGAGGCACAAAAACCAAAAATACTGAAGGCCAGAAAAAAAAAAAGACTGCAGTGCACTAGCTCCGAACGTCTGGCCCCTCGCTTGAGGCCATAATTAATTTGAGATTTATTTTTATTGGAGAACCCAGTCTCGTCTGACCTTAGCCAAACAAGACTTCAGCGAGACCCTTGATGCGCTTGAATGGAACAGAATATTTCTCTCTAACTTCTCTTCAGGCGGCCGTGCCTGCTTTGAATTTGTTCCTCAGACTTCATATATTTGGAGATTTACAGGAAAGATTTAAAACATTTTCCCCCTTAGCATTCACTCTCTCTTTTCTTCCCTTTTTGCCCTCCTTTCCCTCCACACCTCCTCTCCTTCTAAACATGGGGCTGGGCGACCACAGGGAGGGCTGGAATACAAAATTCCCTCGATATTGGGAGGGGGGCATATTGGGAGGGGGGCAGAATTCTTGTAAATTGGGAAAGAATTGAGCCATTAAAAGGTCGCAGAGCTGGGGAGGGAGGTTGGTTGCTGCTGCCTAAAGACAGAGGTCACTGGAGAAGCTCGTCCCTTGTGCCCGATTTATTTTAGAAAGCTCCAACGTTCCACGATTCCAGGAGAAAACCAACTTTTCTCCCACCTCGACTTAAATTCAAGCCGTGCCTTGAAGGTAAAGCGGGGGAGGAACAATGCCAGCCCTTCCCCACGCAGGGGGCTGAGCACGGGAAAAAGGCAGGACACGGGGACATGGAGAGGGATTTTTCTCTTTAAAGTAGAGAGGTCGGTGCAAACAAGACCTAAATCCTTAAGCACCAAGTTGTCATAAGGCGTTAATCAACGACTTGTTAAAGTCCGATAATTTAGCGGCGTTTGTGCCCCGAGAAATGAGTGTCAAAAAGGGAAAGAAAGAAACGAATGGGTATTAACGTAATTAGTGATCGCGGAATGAGTGACGTAGGAGTTCAGAGCAGCTTCTGCCCCCGAAGCCACTGCAGTCCCCACCCTCCCTGGAGGTGCCTGTCCCCTCCTCCCGAGCCCAGGGGAGAAGGACTGGAACCCTCCGGGATGCCAGGAATGGGGAAAAGGGGAAATAAAAATAAGCAGAAACGGATAAAGCGCTGGAGGATGCACTCAGTAGGAATATCAGCACCCGGACCGGGGAAAAACCAGTCCAGGGAGGCTTTGGTTTTCCCTTTCCTGCCGGGCTCAGGTTCTCCAGCTGTTCCTGGGAACACGGGCAGGTTTCTGCCCGCTCCACCCGCGCATCCCTGAGCACCTGCGGGCTGACCCCTCACGGATCTCCCTGCAGCCCCTTCTCCTCAGTCCACCAGGCACCAATCCCGCTGCAAAACAAACGAAACCCCGGGATATTCTTTTCTGGAAACCTGTCCTCTGCTCCTGTTCAGCGGGAAAGGGACGTGTCCGTGCCAGGGTTTGGCAGTGCCCGCTCCAAAGAAAACTTCACTGTTTTGTCCTTAAAATAAGAATTTACCCGCTCTCTCTTTAGGGCTTCTGTAAACTTTCCAGGCGGAGGGAGAGCAAGAACAAACCCAATATTGTTCCCAGCCACGCAGCCCCTTTTCCCTCCATGAATATCCTTCTTTCATGGATATCCTTCCCGCTGCACCACAAACCTCACGGCTGCGTTAAAACCGGGTTTAAAGCGGGAACCCCGCGCTTGCACAGAGGTTCCTTCCCGGACCAAAATCCACCTCCGTGCCCTTCCCAAGGGCTGGGCGCCGCTTTCCGCAGGAGCTGGCAAGGGGCAGCAGGACTACCTGGGTCATTCCAGGCACGGCAGAGGGAAAGAGGAAGAGCGGGGGTGAAGCCGGGACAGGCGCTGCTCACCGCCCTCTCCTCACCTCCTTTCCAGGGAACTTCCCCTGGAGGGTCTTGCAAGGGGCTGGTACCTGGAGTGGAAACTGCCCCGTGGACAGAAATGCCAGGAGCAGGAAAGGAGCTCCAGGAGCAGGAAAGGGGCTCCAGGAGAAGGAAAGGAGTTCCAGGGGAAGGAAAGGAGTTCCAGGAGCAGGAAAGGAGTTCCAGGAGAAGGAAAGGGGTTCCAGGGGAAGGAAAGGGGTTCCAGGGGAAGGAAAGGTGCTCCAGGAGCAGGAAAGGAGTTCCAGGAGAAGGAAAGGGGTTCCAGGGGAAGGAAAGGGGCTCCAGGAGGAGGAAAGGAGCTCCAGGAGAAGGAAAGGAGCTCCAGGAGAAGGAAAGGAGCTCCAGGAGAAGGAAAAGACAGAGGCTCACCCCAGCCCCGGGCTGCCTCGGGGAGGGCCGGGCACGGGAAGCGAAAGCAGAAGCACTGAGTGTGCGAGAATGAGGCGATAAAGGGGGACATGAAGCGTTTGGATGTTGCCCACGGGCAGAAAAAAAGCGCGGGTGAACATCGAACCCCCAAAATTATCCTTGTACCGCCTTTACACACATCTGAAACCACAGACTGGTGGGGCAGGAGGGGAGCGAGGGCTGCTCTGACCAGTGGTAATAATTAAACAATCAGAACTCAGAGGTCATGTTGCTTTGCTTATGGCCCTAATTCCTTCCATATCCCTCCAGTTAGGATTCCAGTGCTGTCTTCTTTTAAAATTTAATTTCCCAATTATATTCTGTGTTTCATTCGCTAAAGTCAAGTCCTCATGTTTAGATGAGATTAGCACTCTCTGTTACACTGTGAATTATTAAATACTTGCAGATCAGTCAGTCTCTAATGGTCTGAGGAATAGAAACTCTTCAACAGTTATGCAGAATAAGCCATGAAGGATCAAAATTCTTTTTTATTTCCACAAATTCCCAGCCCTCCATTGAATTAAGGCCCCTACAAGAAATGGGTATGAGAGAGAAGCTTGGGTTCCCCTGTCAGGAGTTCCATGGATTGGGTTCCCCTGTCAGGAGTTCTGTGGGATCTGTTATCAGTGCTTTCAATAATCCCTCTGTGCTGTGATGGAAATCGAGGTTACAGCACCAAGAAGCTGAGCTCCAATTAGAGTGACTCCACATAAAAATCCTTGTTTAAACAAGGCATTTTAGAATGAAATCCTCCTCTGCCTCCTGCAGCTCCCTCACCTCACCCCTCAGCCTGCATTTAGAAAGCCATGACAAGAACCCCGTGGCCTGAAGGTGCTCACAGGATATTTGGTGAATTTGTTCCTCCTGGGAATTCCTGTGGAACACCCTGTGGCCACCCCCTCTGGGCTCCAACTCAGAGAGATGAGCCATTTTCTGTCCAAGGCACAGAGTAAACCTGAAGTCAACATACTGTCCATCTGTTGGGGAGGATTTGTAGAGAAGATCAATCCCAATCTCTTTTTCTGGTGGGAGTGGTGTACACATCCCACAAAAGTAACAAAGAAAATATTTCTCCCTTCCATAAGACAGCAAATAAGGTTTTGTGAAGAAGGAATGACATGGAAAAAAAAAAAAAAAGCAGAATAGACAGAGAAAGAGAGAGGAACTGGGACTCAATCATCTTTCAATGTTCTGCTTTTCAAACTTTGTGCTCCCCAGAGCTTGGGAAGCCCTCCCAGGTCAGTGTGGGGCAGCAGGAAGGGAAGGAAGGCAGGGGGGTCTCAGTAGGACCTTGTTGAGCTGCACCCACCCTCTAAAGATGGGGAAATGCAGCAGCAGAGAGTGGAGGTGTCCTGCTCAGGAGCACCAAGCTCACTCCACCAGGGAGTGGATCCATGCCCACATTTCCCACTGCCTGGAACATTCATCAATCTTAGCTCTACTGTGGATAAGCCAGGCACTGTCAGAACCTCTCTGCTGCCTCTGCATGCATTTGAGTCACTGGAAGCTGCCACCAAACTCAGAGGGGCAGAGACTGACCTCACCCATGTGTTTAAGGTTCAAACTTCCCTGAATTTCACCACATTCCCACCTTTATGAACAGCTCTGAATGAACTGCCCAGGTACCATTTGGTCCCACTGGGACAGAGCTGCCCAACTCAAACCATTGGGAGTCAGTGGCAGACATTTCCTTTGTCTCCAGAAGATTTTGGATCAGACCTTATCGAAATCCTGTTGATTTTTTTAAACACAGGAACAAATAATTTCCCCAATGCCATCAGTGTGGGACAAGCTCTGCAGACAAAATAGCAGAGACAGTATCCTTGCCCAAAGCAACGTCAGCTGAGGAAGAAGGGTTGTGTTAGAGGCAGAGTCCAGCATCCCACAGCTCATCCCTCCCTCCACACTGTGTGAGTCCCACCTGGGGAACTCTTCCTGGTGGATACGGCACAAACTGCTGGGAAAAGAACTCTGTCCCAGCAATTTGCCTGCAGGACTGCACTTCCTGAGGAGGCTGCCCCAACACAGATATGGACAGGCTCCCTCAGCCCTGCTGGAATGTTCAGTTATTCAGGCCTGGGTCTCGGTTCCCCTTGATTCCAAAGGAATTTTGCTCCTTACAGGAGCAGCCCTGGATCTGCCTCCCAACCCAAGGTGTGACCCCAGAGCAGAGGATGTCACAGGGCCTTCATCTCCTCATTGCAAACAGAATATCCTGGGGCATTCCCCACATCCCCCGACTCCAACTGGCCACAGCCAGTCACACACTGGAACAGGAGCAGGCACAGGAACACCTTCCTTTGCTTGAACTCAGAGGGGATTTGCCTTCCCCAGACTTGAACTCCAGCTGTTTTCCACAATTTCTGTTGTTCCAGAACCTGGTCCAGAGCTATGCAAACTTAATGAGCAAAATTAACTCACCGACATTCCCTGAAACACCAGATGGGAGTGGGATTTTGGAGGTATCAGCCCGACGGGGAATCCTGCCCGTTCCTGGTTGGATTTGCTGTAGTAATGTGGAGCAGCTGCACAAACTCACCCAATGCCACATCACCTGGGATCATCCCAAGCTTGCATTTCCAGTGCTGATTGTCCCAACAAGCTGCCCAAAGTGAGCCATAACCTTGGGATTATTCACAGGAATCATTCAGTGGATCATCCCCCATAATGTGGATGCACATGAAAATCCCAGTTGGGGCACAGATCATTGAGAGAGGGAAAGGGGGAAAAAAGAGAGACAAGATTCCTGTAATAAATTATTCATTACAAATTAACCACCCAGCTGTAGTTAACACCCTCCTGTGTTTCTTCACAGACAGGAGAGGCTTGTGGTTTAGATTTTCCCTAAGTGCTGCTGCATGCAGGGTTTGCCTCAAACGTGTAACCCAGATGTCCCAGGCTTGGTTTATTTACATTCTTAGGAGCTGTTGTGAAAAAAACCCTATATGATGTCAAATATAATACAGAGCTCAACTGAGGTATAAAGGGACAAGGCTGTGCCAACCCTGCTTTGGTTTTTGTTTTAGTCTTTAAAAAAGAAAGAGGCAGAAGTGGTCCATCAAAATACATTGTAAGATCCTTTTTTTTTTTTAACTTAAAATAAATAAATAAATGCAGACAAGTATTGAGAGTGCAAGATCTAGTAATATCAGTTAAAAACAAAAAAAACCTGAAGTTATTTTTCCCACTAAATTGCATGGAAACATTCAAGCACAGAAAGAAACTTCAGGAGCACAGAAAGAAATCCCAGTGTTACACAGCACTGCCTAGTGTGGCAATCCATTGCTTCAGCAACTGGGAGAGATGTTTGCCTTTAACTCATTCAATATTTTCCCCCTCTAAATCCATTCTGAAATGGACCTTTCAGAAACCACACAACTCCACAGATCATCTTGCACATGGAATTAAGGAGCTGCCACGGCAGGGAAGAGAAATGAAATTTAGCTCTGGTTCAGGACTAAGGGGGGCTGGGAAAGCAGAAAGTTGGAAGGAAATTCAGGGAATCACTATGTAGAACTCTGGGATATAACCCGGTAGTACAGCCCCATGGTTGTGCTGGTTCCAGAGCTACAAACCAGGACCATACTGGAATTTAGGACAGCCTGACCAAAGGATAACCCCCTTCCTCAGCATCAATGAAGGATAAAAGACAAGCCCACTTGAACTCATTGTTTGTCCCCGATGATACGACTTCGGGCTCAACCCTGCACCTTTCCAAAATGATAAATTTGATATTTCAGCCTCTGACCCCTCTTCCACTGAAGATCAAGGGATTTTTTTTTTCCTGCTAAATTCAGGAAGAAAGGGAATGAGATTTTCAACCAATACAAATGACTGTGAATTTGGGACAATTGTAATTTTTGACATTACCTGTTTAGAGATGCTGTCATGTCTTACCTTGACGTAAGACGAAGTGTCTGGTACAGTCTGAAACATCCTTACTTGTTTATTAGATATATTTAAAGGTCCTAACTTTGACCTGAAATAAATCATAAAAACACTCCCAGTCATATATATGCATATAGAAAAATAAAGGAACAAAATAAAGCCTGGTTTAGATAACAAGATTGGTAATAAAATACAGAGGGGGATGATCAAGCATTTAAGTGTTACTTTTTAAAGACAGAGAACCACATCAACACAGTAACTAAAATCAAGTAAGCAACTCACAGAGCAGGGGTTTATCTCTCTTTCTTAATACCAGTTTGGTTTTTCCTTTGGATTCCCCCTCCTCCTCAAGAAAAGAGCCTTCTTCACTTTAGACCAGAGCAGAGGGAAATGTTTGACATTTGATTAACTGAATTTCTTAGCCAACAATTAAAAGCTAGCTGAAATACTCGTGTTTTCATGTCGAGCCTAGTTAACCCCATTGACTCGTACCCCAAGGTTTCCCTTGGCTGAGGAGGGACAGTTGCCTTTCCTGGCTCATTGAAACCATCCCGAGCCATTAACCCGCCGGCCCCGACTGATTTAAGGAACCTTCCTCACCAACAATAATTAAACCATAAATTAAAAAATATTCCGAAAGGAAGCATCGCTGCAAATATTAAAAGAACTCTCAGGGTTGTCAATCCCGTTTCTGTTTCGGGTCCTGCGCAGACTTTGTCTCCGGCTCAAGGGACCCCATCTGCTTTTCTGTTCTCCTAAGACTTGATGAGCGCCTGATGAACAGGGTGTTTTTTGCCTCCAACCCCCAAAATCGTCACTACCGAGACGCAGAGATTAACAACAGAGATGGTGCAAAATGTGATGGCGTGTGGGAAAACAAACCCGCAGTCACCAAAACATCCGACAAACCGATTTTATTTGTCCTCCCCGATCGTCTCGGAGTTTTCAGTCCTGGAACGCGCCAGGAAACAATTAGCTAAGTGTAATTAGCTAAGTGTAAGTAGTGCAGCATTAAGAATCGCAGGCACCCTCACACACATGCCAGCCTGCCGCTCCAGTGCCGCGGCTCTGTGCCGTTTTCCCGGGATGGAAGGAAGGGTCAGACATTTACCCAGGAAAATGACCCGGCAGGATGGGAAGGATGCGCCAGGAGCCGCGCACGGGCGGCCGCACTCCGGGCTGGTGGGCTGGGGCTTTTTTCCAAGCTCTTGAGGAAAAGCTGTGGGGTCCTGACTGCGCCTTCAGCGCCGCTTGTCCGGGTCTAATCCGAGCCAGCCCCGGGGTTAATTACAGAACTGCGCTAATGAAGCTGCCCGGCCGCTGGAGCTGAGACCCCGCAAAGCCGGGGACACCCCCGCGCCCCTGGAGCCACGGAGCCATCCGGGAAGTTAAGGGAAAGAAAAAAAGAAATAAAAACAAGAAAAAAAAACCCCACAGGCCAATAACTGGAAAATAAAAGTTCGCTATCTGCACGTAACCCCTCTTTAATTGATTTTTAAAGTATTGCCCGTCCAGCTGGCACGGGGGGGCAAGCGGCTCTAAAGCGGACAATGTGTTTCTGATAAGTACAATTCTTTTTTTTCCTGTCGTCCTCCCTCCTAACACATTCCAGTTTCTTTTGCTTCTGAACTTGCGACGGGGGGTGGGGGCAGGCAGAGTGGAGGGACAAGGTAATTTTGCCTCGCCAGTAAATTTTCTGGGGTCAAGGATTCCCATATTGGTTTCCCCCGCTCTCCTCTTTACCCCTGATTAGCGTCCCCCCCCCCCCGGCTCCTTTACCTCCTTGTTGTAATTACGCCTGTGCATGTAAATAAATACATCTGCATATTTTGGAGCCAGTTCTCAAGAGTCTGCAGTGGATTATTTATCAATCGGCTCGCCCTGCCAGCGTCAGCCGCGATATAAAAAGGCCGTTTAAACTACTTTTAGAATCGCTTATTCTTATTGCTACGATTGAAAGGACTCACCTTTTAGAGCCTTTCCCCTCAGCCAGTGGCAGAGCAGTTTGTAAAGATCCAGGTTGAGACCAAACCCAAACTCCCCACCAGCTGCGGAGCACTGTCCTTGCAGCTGCAGTTTTGCGGGGAGAAGAGAGATTTAAACTTGTTGGATCC
>VXAX01004834.1:284133-313139 GCA_013399835.1 Leptocoma aspasia
ACGCTGAGTGGAGCTCAAGTGCTACTTTAAATCCCCTTTTTTAAATAAGGAAGTTTCAAATATCCGTTTTTAAATCATCGGTCCTTATTTTGAGGTTTTCTTTCCTGACTCTTACCTAGAAAAGAGTTAACCCATTTCCCCCTGCAGCAGGACCGAAAGCATGACGGAGCACGCTGCAGATGCACAGGGCTGGGAAATCGGGATGGAATCGGCTCCAAACCATTCTTTTGGATAAAGAATTCCGCATTTCTCCCTGCAAGCCGAAACGTCCAGCTCTTTTTAGCTGTTTCAAAAGAGCCTATCAAACGGTAACGTGTTCAGGGGGGAAAGGAAACACATCTTCAATCCAGTGATGTTTTATCCCCACCGGAGTCACGTTCCTGGTGCATTTTGTCATCTCAGAAACCTTCACAGACAATATTTTGCGCTAACCTGGGCAAAACTTCCAGGGATTTTAGTACATCGATTTTAAATGCAACCCTCAGAAGGGTTACCAAAACTATTTGGAAAATGTTCTTCCATTCTCTATTCTCTTTCTCTCCTTCCCGGCTTTGCCCCAAATTCCAACATATTGAAACATTTTTCTCCTTAATAAGAGGAACATATAAAGTGAAGGGGTGAAAGGGCAACCTGGGAGCCGTGCCTTGAGCTCCGCACACAATTTACTCCCTGGTAGACGAGGCGTTTAGCATTCCTCCCAATTTCCAAGGAAAACACACTCAGACCTGGACCCAGCGACCAGGGACCTCGCCACTTTTTAATATAGAGATTCTTTGGATTCCTTGTTGTTATTATAAATGTTGTTGTTTGTGGCGAGAGAAACCCTTTCCTAAGCAAGGTGAGGGGACGGGGGTTTTAGGGAAAATCCTTCTTGGGATAGAAGGAAAAGCAAAGCGACAGGAGGTGCGCAGGAGAGAAGGGATCGGGGGAACAATCAGGAGAGAAAGGGAATAGGGGAAAAAATCCTCTAAAATCAAAAGCAGCGTTGTCATCATTAAAGGCTTTTCAAAAATCGCGTGCGCGGGGTTAAAAATGCTCTTTCCAAGCATTAATCTCATTATTCTGCGAGGATGGGAACAACTCTGCACAGCCGAGCCAGCCGGGGACTGAGCGGGCTCACGTTTCAAAGCCATCGCTCATTCTTTTCTCACGTTTCCACGTGTGAATTACACAGAACACGGCGCACAGGAGGACCCCCGAGGGCTCCGCTCTTGTGTTCACTGACGCCTCCTCCCGTTTTCCTGGAGGGGCAGGGAACCTGCGAGTGCATCTCTGCCCCGTCCTCTCATTTTCCTGCACTTTTTAAGCAATCTCAGCCTGGCTCCGGCAGGGATCCCTGGGCACACGCACAACCTGCAATGAAAAAACCTTTAAAGGTTGGCGTTAAAAGGAATTTGGGATGTAAAGCACTCCCAAGTTCAGGGGAAATGCCTGCCCCGAATCCCGAGCTGGGTTTGCTGCCCCTTGTAACCAAACCCCACAGCCGAGGGGAGAAACCCATGTGGCCAGTTCCAGCCATCCTGGGAGCTTTACTAGCCCAAAAGAAAATTGCTGGCAAATTGGAAACAGCTGTAGCGTCGGAGACTGAAAAAACCCCCAACCCCACCAGCCCCTGCTCTGCTGGTCAGGGAAAGTTGCAGGAGTTTTGTTTACACGAACATCTCGGAGGCAGAGCCCGCATCTCAAGTTTTCCTGCCCAAACCGTGGGTGAGTTGTTCGTAAGCAACATTTCAGCGTCCGTCAGCGGCCGTGGGTTTTTAAAGATGCCAATGAAATCCTTCCCTCGGCTCCCGTGTCACTGCCGCCCGTGTCCCTGTCCCCTTTAGCGGGGTGCGAGCGACACAAAACCAGCGACTCCAGCCCCGCCAAGGGTTTTATCCTGGGCGCGGGGACCTGACAAGTGCCGCGTTCCCATCAGACAACCGCCGGAACAAACGGAACGGTGAAAAGCTCCGAGCCCTGCAAATATGCTCTTTTCATGTTTTCTATTTATTAGCTACGTTAAGAGAAAACAGACTCATATGAGTCCCAAATGGAGGCAGGGTATTAAAAGAGGCATGTGAATGCTCCAGCAATTACAGCTGAATTTGATTAAAAACGTCATGAGGGCTGCAAAAGCAGGAGTTACCTGATACACTCACCCCGAGGTTGCTTTAGGATGAATTATAACACAATTCATTTTATTTTAATAGGTCACTATAAGATTAACTGTTTAAGGATGGAGCTGCGCTATAAATGTTTACATCAAACCGGAGAGAAGCAAGCTTTCCTTTTGGGTTGTTTAGAAATAATGTTTATTACATTTTAAAATTCCTCAACATGTTAATTAGGAATAAGGGGAAAGTCTGGGAAGGCAGATGGAGCTCCAGTGCTTGACATGGAACCACACACACACTGCTGTGCTTCAGTTTCTCTTCCCTGGCAGGGAAATGTGGGGTTTTTAACTGGCCACCACTGTTCCCACATGCTATAGGGAATAATGACAAGGACTTGTTGGCCCCTGCTCCTCTCCCAGACTTGGCCCACAATTTAATGGCATCTCAAAACCTGGGCCCGTGGCCAAGGAGGGCAGCCACAGGTGAGGTGACCACTCCATCTCAGTGAAATTGGCCACCACAAAACCAGATTTGGGTGTTTGGGAGAGGAAAAATGGGAAGATCCATCAGTAACCAAGGACAGAACCTCACAGGAATTAAGGATTCCAAACACCTCCCACATCCTGCCCCCGCTGCAGGGACTGCGACTCCGTGCTTTAAGGGGCACAAGCTTCATATCTCACAGGTGAGTCCAGGAGCTGGAATAAAACCAGGCTCCTGAATTCCCCTGAATTCCTGGATTCAGGGAAGAAATGGTGAAACAACTGCCATGGAGAAATGTCCATCTGGGTTTGCATCTGCTGTGCTGCTGGGGAATTTAGGGACAAGATAAAAACACTCTGTGGCTGCAAATTCTGCATTTCTCCTGGGCTATCTTTAAGTAGCATCTGATACAAATGTACTTTTGCACAGCTGGTGCTGCAACGAGCAGTAAAATTGAATTAAAATTAACAATATTCTTGAAATTAAATTATTAGTCTCAGAGAAAAATCCTCCCTGTTAAAATTTATTTTCATTTTCCATCAATAAGGACAAATTTTAGCATGAAAAATATTTTCTCATAAATTACCGATGCAAAAAGGTTTCATTCAGAGAGCTCTGAAAGCTCCATTTCAACAAGGATCTGCTCCTTCATTTCCACTAATTAATTTAATCATTAAAGGCACTTTGATGAAGTCCACTGAAAATCAGTAAACCCACTATAAATATTTTTGGGACAAATATTTCAGCTTTGCTAAATCACTCTCTAGCAGGAAAAACACCTTTGAAATAGAATATGCTTCACCCTAATATTAGTGATGGATGTGATCAGTGTATTCAAATAAATAATCATAAATTATTGATAAAATCATATCACAACAGAGGGAAAGCTTTAGTTCCAGAGATGAAACAAGGGCATAGGAAAAAAAGGGATTGCTGTCATTGTTGGATGCTATATTATTCCCAAAAAAGGAATGTTAGGTGAAGGTTCATGAACGCCCCAGGAATTTTAATTTCCTTGTTCCCTGTCTGTTTGATGGGAATGAGAACCTTTCTCTTTTCACTGTCTGGATTTGAGGACACGTTTGGAGTATTTATTTTGAGGAGTGTTTATTGTGAAGTTACAAAAAGTGGGAGTTTGGTGGTGCTGTTAAAGTCCTGATCAGTTACAAAACATCGGAGTTTCCACTCCTGTTGTTTATAAATATCCAAGAAAATGATTTACTGTCTGTGGGATGTCGTGGAACTCCTGTTAAACCAGTTTGGGTTGGGGACTGGTGTGAGCCTCAATTCATGGGGGTTTTTAGCAGTCCCTAGAGAGATCCTCCTGAGGTTGTGTGGGGTGGGATGGGAGGGTGACAGTGACATTTCCTGGTCAAAGGAAGCTTCACGGACAAAAGGCAGGAAGGAAAGTTTAGGGATGGGGTGATAAGAGCTCAGACCCCATGGCTGTAGGGTGGGCAGAGGTGGAACAGGAATCCCGGGGCAGAGGGATTTAATCCTGTAATGGCAAAGGTGGAACAGGAATTTCTGTGGCAGAGGGATCTAATCCCATGGTGGCAAAGGTAGAAAAGGAATTTCATCCCTGTGCCAGAGGGATCTAATCTCTGTGGCAGAGGTGGGACAGGAATTCCTGTAGCAGAGGGATTTTATCCTGTAGTGGCAAAGGTGGAACAGGAATTTTATCCCTGTGGCAGAAGTGGGACAGGAATTCCTGTGGCAGAGGGATCTAACCCCATAGTGGCCAAGGCAGGACAGGAACTTCATCCTTATGGCAGAGGCCGGACAGGAATCCCACAAACCCTGACCCCACACAAGCTCTGCCCCTCCTGAGCAGTCCCCAGCAGGAGCCTCCACTCTCTGCTGGACACGTGGCCCTGGAGACTCCTCTCTTAGCCCAGGAGTTTTGTGTTCAACCCCTTCAGCATCCATTTAGTGGCAGAACATCCATGGACCATGATGTCACACCTCGCAGTGGCACCTGCAGAGGCTCACCTGGGTGGCCATGGCCCCTGGTGACAGCACTGCCACCTCCCTGAAGTCCCTTCACCACAGAGGTCCCTGGCCAACTGATGCTTCTAGAACAATAGAAGAAAAGAAGGAAAAGAAATGAAAAACAAACCTCTTCCTCCAGCAGAGTTTTGCCTCTTCAGAAAAGAGAAGTGGCCGTGACCCCAAGTTCCCTGCAAGATTTGCTGTTGCTTTGCTTTTTAGTAAATTTTACATGAAGCACCTCTTCTGGAAGAGATAAAAACTTCTTTTTTGGGATATAAAACTTGGGGTTGCCCTTGCCTCTGGTAAAGCTTCCCCTCCTTGTCTACCCCAGCTCCACAGCATGAGACCTTTACCCACTCTGGGATTGCTTCTTTCCTCTCTATTTTTAAGCAAAACCCTAAATTATTGTCCTGATTCTCCCTTGGAGCCTCGCTGGCCAACCTGGACTTGAGCTTTCCAGCTCGGGAGAGACCAGGCAGCCCCTGAAGACCTTTCTGGAGCTCTAAAGGGACTCCACCTGCTCTGATCTCCGCAGAAAAACAACCAACCAAGCAAATACATCCATTATTTCTTCCCAGAGATTAATTCCTTGAAAATATCTCACCTTGTGAGATCCACTGTGGATGGTACAGGAGGAGAGCAGGAGGGAAGGGAGAGAGAAGAAAGGCAGCTCCACCAAAAGCATAAACAGCTGGAGGAATGAAAAGGATTTTAAAAAGCCCTATCCCAAGGTGAATTAAAGGAAAATAAATGAGTAAAGCAGGAGCTTGATGTGATTCCAAGGGTTTGACATGGAAGTGTGTTTCTCATTCCACTCCTCCACCGAGAAGGTTTCTCTTTGAATCAGATGAACCATAAAATAGGAAATTTAGAACAACCCAGAAAAATGGTGTTTTACAGCCCTTCCCACACAGGGCTTTCCCTAGAAGAGCTCTGACACCTTGGCTCTTGTCTCCACACTGTCCCCAACAGCTCGGAGGGCTCCAGGCAGATTAAAGGGCTCCTGTCCCTGCTGCTGGAGCAGCCTTTCCATGGGAAAGTGCTTTAGGGGGAGTAACTGCTCCCAGCTGGAGAGGAGCCACGATTTGGGAAATCTGCCTGGCTAATGCTGTGAAGTGGGAGTTTGCTGCATCTCGAAATGGCTCCATGGCAGGGCTTTGCCATGCACTGACAGGGCCTCCTAAAGGAACAGGGACAGCAGGAAAGGCTGAGCAATTCTGGCCAGCTCATGCATCAAAGAAACTGCCTGGGACAAGAGGGGAATGCTGTTCCCTGTGCAAGGAGGGGAGATGGGAGAAATGCAGATTTCACAGGATGGCTTGTGTTGGAAGGGAACTTGAAGATCACCTTGTTCCAACTCCTGCTGTGGGCAGGGGATCTTCCACCAGCCTCAGACAGCGAAAGTATGGAGGGGATGAAACCTGGATTCAAACCATTCACAGGGAAAGGTGTGGGGGTGAAAGAGGAATCTGTAGGAAGGGGGAGGGAAAGCTTGGTTTCCTCTGTGCCAGTGATGGAAAGCACCTGAGGAATATCCTGGGATCCATGGGCAGGGATGGAGGGAGCTTTCAGGTCCCTCCAACCCAAACCATTCCTGTGAGTGCCCTCAGAGCTGCCTGGGCCAGGGACACTGCCTGGAGCCCTGTTTAGCTCCATGGCCTGAGCACACCAGGCCTGGGACCGTGGGGCTCACAGCTGGAGCTGGATGTGTGCCCAGAACCTGCTGGAACGAGGTAAGGGCAGAACAGCAGCACCCAGACCCGGGGCTGGAGCAGTGCACGGGAAAAAACCCATCACCAAGCAAATGAAAATGCTGTGAGCTCAGAGAATTCAGTCAGTAAAACCTGAACCAGGACAGAGCTGGGGTGGCCCAGGGGCCTGCAGCTGGAGGCTGTTGGACATCAGTGGCACTCTGCTCTCCATAAGGCTGCCTTTCCC
The DNA here is from genome assembly GCA_013399835.1 of Leptocoma aspasia. NCBI lineage: Eukaryota > Metazoa > Chordata > Aves > Passeriformes > Nectariniidae > Leptocoma > Leptocoma aspasia. The sequence goes on from VXAX01004834.1 coordinate 290,643, forward strand.
CTCAGTAGCTTAGATATGAAGGCTCTGTCATAAATTACAGAGTTTAAGGTAAAACCAGAGCAGCTGCCCCAAAGAACAGAGCTTGCAGAAGTTTCCTGCTTAGAAACAACCATCAGAGCGTGAAAGCTTCCTTCAGCTGGTTTTCCAGAGGAGAGCAGACAACCTCAATTTTCCATTCCACAGCCATGCTTACAACAGTTTTTGGGCTGCCAGAACAATGTGAGCTGCTGTTCTTGGCTATAATTAGCCCAGATATTTTTGTATTTGAAATACATTACAGACAAAGCCCACACGCTTTTCCAGTTACCACCAAACCCCTTGTGCACGTGGGGATAACAGGTGATTATAAAAATGACGTGGTGGTTATAAAAATCTCCTGGTGCCCATGTGAACAGCTCCTGCCTCGTGCTGTGGGTTCTGAGCCACACTGGTGGCACATGGACAAAGACCAGGTGATCCTTTGGGGCCCAGGGAGCTTCTAGATTTACACAACACTTTATAAACCCCAGGTGTGACCCACTGAGCCAGGAGCTGCTGCTGGGCCCAGCTCGTGCTCCTAATCCTGCAAAACCAAGAGGTTTATTTCAGGGGCCTGCTTATGGGTTGAGGAGCTTAAATTTGGGCTCTTCACTGGAAAACATTCCAAGTGTGTAAAGAGATCAGGATATTTCCCTTCTCCATGGCAGGCATGGACCACTGCAGGCTCTGCTTGCTGGGAGCTGTAGTCGTGACAGAGTCGTGACACTGAGTCACATCCCTGGGACTCCGGAGGTGTCCGGTTGCTCGCTCAGCTTTGTTGACTCTGCTCCCGTCACCAGGCCTATTTCCTGGACTTATCTCCCCCAGCAGATTTCCCCTCCTCTCCCTCCCTCCTGTGGCCCATAAACACTGGAAATCTCCTGCAGGCCCAATCTGGGCTGGCAGCTTGTCGGGAGCAGATAGCAGCAGATAAGGGGCCAGGCCACATTGTCTTTTTGCAGCCTGCACCCGGAGTTCACTTTTAAATCTGAAAAGTGTTTGCTTAAGGAAAAGGAAATGTGCCTGTGTGTGCTGGGGGCAGCGGGAGGGGAGGGGAAAGAGGAAGGGAGCTGGTTCAGAGACCAAATTGGGGCACACGAGAGGGAGGATTGATGGAGATTGATGAGGGGAGTTCAGTGAAGGTCCCGGTGCAACAGGCCCTTGGAGCCCCTGTGCTCCCATTATCCTGCCCTGTTCCCAAACATCAGACCATTCCCAGAGGGAGGGGGTGTTTCTGCAGCACAGCCCTGGGGTGAGCATTTCTCTCCAGGCTCTCCAAGGCCAAGTTTGGCTGGAGTGACACGCAGCTCCTCATGCCTTGGAAGGACACCCCATGAGAGGAGTTCTGCCAAGCCCCATGGTGGGACTTGATCCTAAACCAAGAAATCCCAGTGTAAACACATTTAGACCCAGTGCTCAAATTGGGATGGTAGGGAACCCCTATCCCTGCAATCTGTCATCCTGTATGGATGAAAAGTGCTCTATATTCCGTGTCCCTGCAGTGCTGGGTGACACCTTGTCACTTGTTCCCATCAGCAGAATGAACTAATTTTATTTTCCAGGCCCAGAGCAGGCCAGGACTCAGTGCAGGCTTTGGGGAGCACAGGAGGAGCTCAGGTCTCAGTGCAGGCTTTGGGAAGCACCAGAGGAGTTCAGGTCTCAGTGCAGGCTTTGGGAAGCACAGGAGGAGGTCAGGACTCAGTGCAGGCTTTGGGGAGCACAGGAGGAGCTCAGGTCTCAGTGCAGGCTTTGGGGAGCACAGGACTCAGTGCAGGCTTTGGGAAGCAGGGAGCTGAGGAGCTGCTCTGGGGCTCTGGGGGTGTGGGAACACTCCTGCACTGGCAGAATGCTCAGGGTGGAGGGAAACCACAGCTCCGTGGCTATAAACCCTTTTATCCAGTGTCCCTGTGTGGGGCAGGGATGGTCCCTTCAGCTGTGTCACTGCAGCTCACGAGCAGAGATTTCCAGCACAGGTTTGCTCACAGTGACAAAGCTCTGGCAGAAGAGAAAGTCAGAGGGAGCACAGCCAGCAGCCCAGAATGCTTCTCTCTGACCCGTGCAAAGTTTCCTTTTGATCTCTGAGGTCCTGAGATACCCCGGGTTCCCTGGATCAGGTAATGGCTCAGGGCCCGAGGCAGCCCAGGTGTGAAAGGAATAGTAAAGGGAGTTCCTGAGCCCTGCATTGCTGTGCTAATTTATGGATTGATCTCCTGGTGGTGCTGAAGTCAGCAAACCCCACTGTTATCTCCACTGGGTGCAAGGTTTAGACCTTCTCTGGGGATAAATTTGGAGGTATAGATATGTATTCCCTGAGAAGCTGGGATACAGCAGGGATACAGCCAGCACAGGGAAACCTGAGGGGCTGATCCTCCACTCAGAACACTTTAGATCCAGGCAGCTCTAAGGTGCAGGAAACACCCACATTTTTACACAGCTTTGGCAACAAACACATTAGAAACCACCAGAACAGGGGGAAATTATCATGGAATCCCAGAATCCCAGAACAGTTTGGGTTGGAAGAGACCTTAAAGCCCATCTCATTCCAAGCCCTGCCATGGGCAGGGACACTTTCCTCACCTCATCCATTATGGAGCCTAAGAAAGCAAAGAAGAAATTGGGCTGGTCATTGATGCCTTCTTTATCGATGGGCCGGGCACGCCTCATTTGGAAAACTCATTTCCTGGGAACAGAGAGGCTCTGATGAAGCTCCAGGAGCTGGGAGGGGAACGTGAGCTGCTGACTGAGCTGGTGACCAAGCAGCAGCTCCTTGACCTGCAGCAAGTTGTGTGCAAAGAAAAGTCTGAACCTCTGGAAGTAAAGGGGTCCTGGTGGGACTGGCAGAACCCTCTGGACGCAGGGAATGGCTGTGGGAATGAAGCATTGGTGTGCTTTCTGCCCAGCAGTTTTCAGTCTGCTTCACAGCCCGGTCCTGCAGACTGGAGATGAAAACAGGGCTCCATTCCCAAATCCCTGAGGGGATAACTGTGCCCAGTGCCATGGCAGCCATGCCTTGGTGCTGCTGGACGTGGGAATGCTGAGGGCAGAGCTGGGAAAGGATGGAGCCAACAGCAGAGCATCCTTGGTTGTGCTTTCCAGAGAAACCGGCGCAGGTCCCACACAGGGAGTGGCTGGACCATCATGTGGGGTTACTTTAGGAAGGAAGAGCAGCTCAATCCATGGGAATTCTCTGCTCCATCACCTCCCCACACCATCTCTGGCCTCCCCCAGGAAAATCCTTCACCTGCTCATGTTTCCACAGTGCCATTGAAGGAGGAGGGCAATGAGAACAGAGGGCAGCTGCAAACTCCCAGCTTTTATGACTGAGTCATCAAAAAATGGCCTCAAAAATTCCAAGGTGGAGTTTTGAAGGGCTGGGGACCTGCTAAAATACCACCCTGAGTCCCTGGGTGAAGCCAGATGAGGTCTGTCTGGTTTCCCTGGCTGCAGCCTCCATGGCAGAGTGGTTCCAGCTCCTGTTCTCCATCCCGGCCATTTCCTGCTCCCACCCCGGCACTTTGATTCACGGTGCCCGGCCACCCGTGACCACCCAGGGAAATGGGAGCTGGCCCAGGCAGCCAGGGGCCTTCATGGTTCCCCCAGAGGGAGGAGCAGAGGCCACGATAACATCACTTCATTTCAGCCAGAGCCCATTTGTCACTGGCCCATTTCCAAGTGATCCCTGCGGGAGGAGCGGCTCGGCCGCCACTGTCCCCAGCACAGTCAGCACTCAAACTGGGGAGCAGCAGGTGACCTCAGAGCCACCTTTCCTTGGCTGGGTTCCCAGGCTCTTCCTGGGAGCCAGGACATTCAGCTCTGCCACAGACACAAGGAATGGCCCTGTGCCTCAGTTTCCCTATCCATGTTCGTCGGGACCTTGGAGATGCAAAACCATTGGGAGTTTCCAGGTGTCTGAGGAGCCCTGGGATCCTGTGGGAAGAGCTCTGGGGAGAGCTCCTCTTCAGCCTGGGACCAGACAGGCTCTCTCCCACTTCCCTTTCCATTATCCTCCTCATAAAAACGAACTCTCCTCAGGCCCATTTCCCAGTGTTTGGGTTTGGTTTGCTACTGGAATCCTCAGTGATGAGCAGCAGCCAGATGGCAAAGGCAGGCTGAGCCAGCTTTCCAAGGAGCTTTCCAAGTTCCTGGCTAAGACAAAGACAAAACTGAGGACAAATAAACAGAAACAGAGGAGCAGAACGTCAGCAAGAGCAGAGCCCCAGGAGGGGGGAGCAGCACGGGGCCAGCCTGGACTCAGGATCAAGGAGGGGGAGACTGGGCCTTGCCCTGGTCATTGCCCACCCCAGCTCCCAGAGGAAGATGCTTCAGGAAAGGTACCAGGAGTGTCCTGGAGAAGGATGAACAGCATTGCATGGCCATTGCTTTTTGAATTCTTTCTCAGTTACAGATGTTCTGTGGACAGCAAAAAGAATACAGCCTGTTTTCCTGTGGGATCATATTCCTGGTCCCCTGCTCATCCCCGTTCTTCCTGGTCTCCTGCTCACCCCCTTCCTTCCACCGTGTCCTCTCCCACCACCCGGGGCTGGGCTGGCCCTGCTGAGCCAAGCAGAAAGTGTCACATGAGAGCCCTGCCTGGCTCTCCCCTCCACCCAGCTGCTGATTTTCACAAAATCTGTAGAAATTTAATCATGATTAATTTTACATTCAATTTTACATTAGAAAGTAATTCTACAGATTACTTTCATGATTAGGATCATGAAAGTATCATCCATACTTTGGAGTGTGGTTGGAGTTGGTCTCGGAGGTGGAGAGGAGAGAGAGTTAAAACAGACGGATGAGCAGGGAGATTGCTCCAGGTTCCACTGTCAGGGGCCCAGCTCAGTTTCCTTGCAGCTCTGAAATGCCTCACAAATGTCTCTCAGTTTCAGACTTTCTTCTCAGTGTTTTCAAACTTGAGGTGTCCTGGTTTGGTAGCTGTCAAATGCTTTTTTATTTCCACCCTGAGAAACATTTGGTTTAAAAAAGCCCTTTAATTCTACAAAAACCAGCACAACAGCTCGGGATTTAGGTGGTTTGATTCTGTTGAGGATAAATATTTCTATTTTCATGATTCCTTCCCCCTCTCTTCTTTTTCTTTTTTTATTTTTTTAAATCTGGAATAGTCAAAGCTTCAAAATCACTGCTGAATCAGGAAGTGCATTTCTCACCTTGCTTGGTGGAGTTGCCTGTCTTGCAGGACTTTGCCCATGGCTGTTCCCTGGCCTGCTCCCGCTGGGATGTTGCTGTTGACTCCCTGGGACCAGAACACATCCAGGTGTCAGGCATGGGGAACTCTGGGTTTGGGTCTGGAAGCTCAGGGCTGGTGACATTTCTGCTGTAAACACCAAAATTGTGACACTGCTGCCATAAATGTGAAGATTTACCGAAGGTATTTTGTTCTTGAGGCATCCTCAGTGTCAGAGGGCTTGGCAAGGGTTGGGGTGAGGGATGAGGATTGCCTGGGGCTGAGCCTCAGGCAGGGCAGGGCAGGGCAGGGCAGTGTGGGCATCCTGCCCAGGCTCTGTCTGCCTGGGACTTCTGGAATAAAGCCCTGATGTCACCCAGGGTGGAGATTTGTGTCCATTTCTCCGGGGCAGCACCACAAGGATCACCCCTCTCCCAGGCTGACAGGTCTGTGAGGGAAACCATCATCTCCCAGCCCACATCTCTCTCTTTCCATTCCCCTCCCAAGCCATGCTCCAGGTTTTGTCCTGGAATGAACCCAGATGCACTGAGGGTTTGCTGTGGTGTCCATGGAAGCTTCCAGGGTGCTCTGGGTGTCTCCTGAACCCCTGAGAAAGGGAAGCTCTCCATCTCCAACAGCTCCTTGCCCCTTCTCTGGGCAAACAGCACCTCCCAAGCCCTGGAGGAGGGTGAATTATTCCTGGTGCTTTTCCTGCTATAGAGGTCACAGCCAGACCTTTCCTCCTGTGGGAGGCTTGGCACGGGCTGAGGCAGGAGCAGGTGCCATGGACACAGCCCTGGGCAGTGACCTGCCTGCCCTGGGTGTGTCTGTCTGTCTGTGAAGGGGCTCCTGATGCTCCAAAGTCCTCTGTGCCATGTGCTGTGGCTGCTGGCCCATTTGGAAAGGGGTCATTCCAGAGCCTGAATGTCCTCACTCCCCATCTGCACCAGGAAAACGGGCACAGCTTCCAGCTGAGCTGGCCTCAATGGTTGCACCACTGAAACAGCAACACTTAAGGAAAAAGTGTGTACCCTCCACTCTAGGGCTACCTCAAATATATAAAAATCCAGATTTCCCAGCATACTTGAGATCACAGCTCTTCCCAAGTTTCCCCATCCATTTATGCACTCTAAATTCAGATTCCCTGTGGAGGTGACAAGGATGATCCCAGCTCCAGAGATGTTCCTGTCCTTGCAGAGGGGCACAGCCAGCTCCTCTATAATCAGGTTTTTCTTCATATTGACAGAAATTCACAGTCACTCCAAGCAGGATTCTGCACTTGGTGATGTGTGGAAATATTGGGAAATACCTTCAGTGAGGCTGGCAATTGAGGCTGATCCCTGCTTTAGTCAGACTCCTGCTCTCACTCACGGCAGTTTCAGAGGATCTTTTCCAGCTGTTGGAGATTATTTACTGCATTCCCAAACTGCCAAGGAAAGGTGCACATCATGATGGTTTCCACTTGGCTGGCAGCATCAGACGGGCCCTGCTGGAGGTGGGCAGTCCTGGCAGACAAGGAGAGGGAGGTGAAACTTCCCACGTCGGGCAGAGACAGGACAGCAGCACCCACAGAAAGAAATGTTTGTGCAAAGAAGCCAATTTCTGCTCTCTGAGCATCATAACTATCGTTTTCCTTGTTTATTTTACCTAACCCCTCACTCCAGCAGGATTCAGCGATGCACAGAGGCAAGTTCTGACCTGGGCAGAGTGGCAAGGAAATCAGGTTTGCTGGTGCAGGGGAATCTCTCTGCATTTCTGTCTGGGCCTTTTCAAATCACTGTGGAGGAATGAGCAGGGCAGGCTCCAGAGGGGCTGGGGGAAGGCTCTCTGGGGAACATGTGTGTGTTTAAGCTGGAAGCAGCTCTGCTGTCACCTTTCATTGCCCCCTGAGGTCACCTGTGCAGCGCAGGGCTCTTGTGGGCTCCAGCTGCTGGGACACTCTGCCCATATGAGGGATTTTCCTTTGCATCACCAGGCCCTGGTCTCTCCAGGAGAGCTGCTGGAAAGCCAGAGCCTGTCACCAAAGCAGAGCTCCACCTCTGCCAAGTGGTTCATTTCTCCTGACTTCAGACATTAACTGGATTTATAGACAGACATTTACAGATGTCAAACCCACCACCGTGGTGGCTGGGAGGTGTGAGTGTTCTGCTGTCCCCGGCTCTGCTCCAGGGATTCCTGTCCCAGCCAGGGCTGGGATGGGGTCCCATTCTTGGGGCAGCTGCTCTGAGCAGGGTCACAGGGTTGGGTTCAAATCCCAGCTGCAGCAGAGCTCAGCCCAAGCAAGACAAAACATCCTTCCCTGCCCCCAGCCCGCCCCACGCACGGGGCTCAGAGGAGCAGAGCCCACACTCCACCGGGGCCTGAACATCATGCAAGAGGATCCAGACCCTCCCATGGCTTTTCCAACAGGAATGATTCCATGATTCCATGAGTCTGTGACCCAATCCCAGCCTGCCAGCTGTGGTTGCTGGGCTTTCCTTAACCAGCCATATGCCCTGATGTGAAAACTGGAAGCAGAATTGGGCCCCTGAGGTGGCCAGGGGTGCTGTGAGCACACAGAGGCAGGGGCAGGGTTGGGGTTTGATGTCCTGGGATCTGTCACTGATTGGTGAAGCCAGGCTGGGGAAAAGATGGGAGTTTTCCCATGGATTTACACCTGGAGAACTCAGGGGCTGAGCTTAAATCAATGACTTTGAAGCAGGGCAGGAGGTGGGCTGGGGGTGAGGCTGAGAACAGGCCCCATTTCAGTAGGGCTGAGGTCACCCAGGGGGAGAGCACCAGTCCAGGATGTCCCACAGGGCAGAAAGCTGGATCAGTATGTCCCTGCAGGGGAGGACACCAGCTCAGGATGTCCTGTGGGGGAGAGCAGCAGCTCAGGGTGTGCCCACAGGGGATTGCCCCAGCACTGGTGTGACCCAGAGCATTTCCCTTTCTGTGTCCTGCTGCCTCTGGGGTGGGGGTTGTTGCTTCTGGGGCTGCCAAGGCAGTGTTTCTGGGCAGGCTCAGGGCCACCCCATGGTGTTGTCCTGTGCTCAGAGCATCCTGGATCATCCCAGCAGGACCCAGGGCTTGGCTGAACACTCCTGGTTTTCCACTTATGGTGGGGGATGCTGGGCGAGGTTTGGGCCAGGAGCCACCAAGGCCCTGCTGTGCCCTGCTCCCTGTTGACTCCCAAATGACATTTCCCTGGAGCAGCAGCCCTGAGCAGCGGGATCAGCCTGCAGGAGGGGGTGAGGACACTTCCTCACCCCCCAGGGATGCTGTAAGTCCAGACCCCGTTATGTCATGTGCAGATGGGAGGGGCCCTGAGTGTCCATCCGAGACTCCAGGGCAGCAGGAGGGGTGCAGATCCCCATGGAGTCACCTTTGGAGTGTCCCAATCCCCCTGGATTCCATGGCCTGCTCACTGGGCTGTGAGTGCTTTCCCTGGGAGCAGGGATGTCGCTCCCAGCTGAGCTGTCACTGTGCCATGAGCCTTTCCTGGGAAGCCCCACCACGTCAGACAGATCCTGCACCCTGCAGGATCCATGGATGCTCCTCCTTTCCCTTTTTTTTTTCAGTTGGTTTTGCTTTGTTGGTCTGAGCAGATGTTCTACACATCTGGCCACAGCATGTTTGTTCTGCAGGCTCCTCTGTGATGCGCTGGTGACACAGCAGCAGAGAAAGGAGCGGGGATGTCTCTGCCACTTCTTCTGCTGCACAATCCAGAGGTTTTGGTGCCTTTACTGCTGCTCAGGGGCACCCTGTAGCCACAGGGTGCTGGAATAAAGTCCCAGTTAAACTGGGCAGCCTCCAGGATTCCAGTGCCAGGCAGCCTGGGTTTGGGGTGTGGTACAGAATAATCAGAGGGGTTGGGGCTGAGGTTTGCTCTGCACTGTGACCTGGGGAAAGTGTCTTTCCAACCAAAGCTCTGGCAGGAAGTTTTCCCTGAGCAAAGGTGATGATGAAATACTCCTTTATTTTCTGAGTGCAAAGACTTCACAGCCTCAACTGCAGAATGGAAATATTATCAGGAAGCTACAAATCAATAATTCTTGGTTGCTTAAAGAAAGAGATAAATTTCTCTCTAACAAAAATCACTTAGGAGCATATGGTAAAACATTTGATTTTCCACTCTGGAGCAGAGAAGTCCATTTTATGTGAGTGTGTGTGGAAAAAAGAGATCCATTTCTGAGCATCCCTGTGTGTCACAGGCCGGCCCACGCTGTCAGAGGGTTTGAACTGCCAGCCTGTGGTGAGCAGGAAAGGAATTATTGCACAGCCCCATTTCACAGCTCTCTTTTATGGAGACAGCACTGTCTGGAAGCAGTGTCTGCCTCTCTAAATATTCCCTGATAAAGCTGTGGCTTGCTGCTGCAGAAGCGAAACAGGAAATTTATCCAACACCTCTGTGGAGCTGTGGAAAGCAGAGTGCTGGAAGACTGGGAAGCATAAAAATCATGGCAAGGTACAAAAAGTCCTTGGCCTGGGCTCCAGGCTGTGAAAATTGAGTTCTTTGCTGACATCAATCCTGATTTGCTGTAGTGAGGTGAGGAATTTTGTGATTGCAAAGGCAAATTCCCAAGCAAAATTGTCCTCCTGTGCTGTGGTCTGGGTAATAAAGCTCCAAACCAGCTGGCTACCCTCAAAGCAAACGGGGATTTGGGTTTTTAGTACGTTATCCATCATTTCCAATTGTCTGCCTTATCCCTCTGGGTGGGAAGGGAGATCCATGAAGCAAGAAAAAAAGGGAAAGGAATACATTTATTTATAGAAAAAATACTTATAGAAACAAAGGTGTTGATTCTCCCATCTCCCCATCTCCAGGGGAATGGACAGAAAAGGGGATTGGGACTGCTGGAACTTACTGGAGAGCTTTTGAGGGATGCCAAGGGGTGGCCTCCAGCTCCCTGCCGTGTGGATGTGCTGCTGAGGAGTCACGGGGGAACCGTGGAGCCCCGAGGGTTTCAGCTGGCGTGGGCAGGTTCCTGCAGCCCCTCTCCCAGGGGGCTCATCCCCTGCAGAAGGGATGGGCTGGGAAGGCCCACGGGGGGTTTGGGATGTTTGGAGGATTAGGGGAATTACCCAAGGCTTGCAGGGGGCTGCTGGTAAACAAGGGGGGGTCAGCAGGTTATCAGTGTGAGGGAGGAGCTGTATTTCTTCCATGTCTTTCCACAGGAGGAAGAAAGCTCATCCAAGTTGGAAAAGCCCCTTCAGCTGCTCCTTCTCAGTGGCACTCAGGTTTAGGGGCATTCAGGAGTTTTGTGCCCCAGGGCAGTGACTCCTGAAGGAGAGTTGGGCCCACAAAGTCATTCTCCTCCTGCTGAGACCTGCTGGAGGGGTGAGGGTGGAGCAGGTGGGGCAGAAACAGAACTGAAAGAGAGCTGGGAGCTCCCCAGGGCTGCCAGGGATAACCGGTACAAGAAAATGGGGAACTGCTTCATTTGGCTCTCTCTGTTTGGGGAAGTGAGAGGGAAAACTTCTACTGCAAGTGCCTGTGGATGCTGAGGAAGGATTCAGAGAAGCATGTGCACAGTTCAGGAGGAGGAGGAGGTTTCCTTTGAGCATGGGAAGAGGCAGCTTCAGCCCAGCCAGAGGATTTGTGGCCCTCCCAGGCTCAGGGTGCCCTTCCCTGCATCCATAAATCCCGGGATGTGCTCCATAACAGGGAAGCCCAGGCTGGGCACCACCAGGGAGCTGCAGAGCTGCTGAGCCTGCTCTGCCTGCAGCCCAGACAGCCACGACTTCCACTCCCAGGAAGGGGCTTTCCTGCATCTCCCATGGAAATGCTTTCCTTCACCTCCCGGGAAGATGCTCTCCTCCATTTCCCAGGAAGATATTTTCCTCCATCCCTCAATAAGATGCTTTCATCCATCTCCCTGGGAAGATGTTTTCCTGAATCTCCCATGGAGATGTTTTCCTGAATCTCCCATAGATGCTTCCCTCACCTCCCATGGAGATGCTCTCTTCCATCTCCCACGGAGATACTTTCCTCACCTCCCACAAAAATGCTTTTTCTCCACCTCCAATGAAGATTCTTCCCTCCACCTCGCACGGAGACTCTCTCCTCCACCTTGCCCATCCTCGTCCCCTGTCCATGAGGAGACAGAGGGGCTCCGTGACATCCCGGGCGGAGCTGGAGGAGCAGAGGGGACTCAGCGCACCCCGCGGGTCCTCCCGGAGCTGCGCTGCCTCCGCCCGGCTCCAGGAACTCTCTGAAATGCTGGCATCTTGTGGCAGCTTGGGAAAACAGCATTTCTGCTGAGGCCAAGGCTGCTGCTTTGAGAAATCCCAGGTTGTTTCGATCCCGATGGATGGGGACGGAATTCTGGTAAGCAAAGAGAGAAATTGGGTACACTTGTTCGGGGAAAGGGGATTTGGAAGTCCTGTTCCTCCCACCCCCCTATTGCTGCAGCAGCCCTGTCCCTTTCAGAGGATGTGGTTATCAAAAAACGAACTTCCCAGATGGATTTTGATCCTCATTCTTCCTCCATGCCATGTTTTGCCCTGCCTGTGGTCTCTGGGCTGGGAGGTTGTGTCAGTCAGCCGAGGAGCTGAGACCACATGAGACATTTTCCCTCATCCTGGAGGTCTCTCTCATCTGATTTTGGAAGATCTGAGGGAGCTGAGATTTGATGGCAGCTCTGACCCCTTCAGCCAGTGCCAGATAGGGCTGAAAAATCTCTGTGGGTTTGGCTCAGATCTTCTCCAACTCCTTTTGCCAGATGGACTCTCAGCCAAGCTCAGCTGCAATGCTGGGAATCCTCGTCCAGCAGGGGAAGGGTTGTTTAATCCATTGGAACAAGGGAGTTCCCACAGCTGCAGTTTCAGGTGCATTCACCCAGGTGCTCAGTGCGTGGCAGATTCCCTCCCTCAGAGCCCTCCTGGACGCACAAATCCTTACCTCAGAGCATTGAATCACCAAGGGCAGCTCCCACCCCTCCCTCTCTCCCACTCTGCACAGCTCCTGGCAGGGACACACTTTGGGATGCTCCAGGAGCTCCTGCTGCCCTCGCTGCTCTGAAAAATGACTTGGGCACCTGGGGCCTTTAATAAAATGGAAATGTCAAATATTCCCAGGATATAAACAACCTGGGAGAAGCGGGCTACGAGAACATCTGGTTCCTCAGGCTCCTGGATGGTCTGATGGCACTGGGACAGGAACCGGGGGAGATCCCAGCTTCTGCCCTCAGCAGGGCACCTCAGCAGGGTCCTCTGGTCTGTCCAAGAACTGGGTCTCTGTCAGCTCCAATGGGAATCCAGGATTAAGATGAGTCCAAGGCAGGAGCACAGGGAGGGGACACACGTCCCACCTCCAAGGCAAGTCCCAGTTGTCAGCAGCTCTCCCAAAGCCTTTCCCTGCTCCCCCTGAGTGCTGTCCAGGTGAGTGTCCTGTCCAGGTGAGCTGAGCCGTGGCCAGGGGCTGTCCCACTCCCGTGCTGAGGGATGTGAACTCAGAAAACCTGGAAAGGATGAGGCAACCCCAAGTGTCCATGTCTGTCCTGATAGCCCATCAGGGCTGGGACCAGTGGGCTCTTCCCTGCTCCTCCAGGAGGATGAGCCAGAGGAGCCGTGGATTAGTGGGGACTGGGGGAGTTCTGGGGGCATTTTCTGCAGAACTTCTGCTGGTCTGGCAGCCTGTGGGGGTTGGAAGGACCAGGGTGGCTGAAGCCTGAAGGCTTTCTTGTGTGCATTGGCAAAATGTGCTGGGATTTTTTCTGGGAAAAATAACCAACGTCTAAGGAATGTGCTGAGGGAATGTTTTCACAGCCACAGTGGGCTTTGGGAGATGATGCTCATAGAGAAAAGACCAACTTAAGGTTCATCAACTGCACCATTGGAGAGAACAGACACACTTGGGGGCAAATCCTTCTTCTGTGAGTGCTCTGTACTTTATTTGAGGGGGGAGGCAGCCTGGGAGCCATCCTTTACCCAGAGAGGCTTCTGACATGTAAGCCCAGCTCTAAATCACTTCCTCCTTTATTAGAAATAACCATTGGCACAAGCTGCCATGGGAAATGATGGATTCTCCATCTCTTGAAGTCTTTAAATCAAGACCGGATGGCACTTTGGGAGAGCTGTGGAGCCAGGCAGGAACGCTCGGGCTCAGTGCAGGAATAAGGGGCTGGGCTCATCTGGCCTGCGTTAGACAGGAAGTCAGCCTGGATAATCTATGGTCCTCCCTGGCTCGGGGGTCTGTGGAAGTTCAGATCTGCAGCCAAAGTGGGAGGCTCCTCACGTGCCTTTGACAGAGCAGCGCCCTGGGGTGGGGGAAAGCCTCTGAACTGCCTGGAGAGCTCCCAGTGCCTGCAGGTTTATCCTTACTGGTACCTCAGGCAGTGTCATTTCCCAGGAAACGATCTCTGCTCGGACTTAACTCGGTTCACTCTACCCCCAAAACCCTCCGAACGTTCCAGCTTCCTGCTCCCAGGTTGGGCACTCAATGATTGCTAAAGGTTCTCCACCATCCATCCCCTTCCCAGCTTTTCAGCACTTGGAGGTGGCTCTCCTCCACCCTCTCATCCCAAGCAATCTCATAATAATTAAACTCGAGCTAATTACCGCAGCAGGGGAAGCTGGAGCAAACTCCCCAGCCCTGCAACAGAGTGGCCAAAAGGAGACGAGCTTGGAAAATTTATTTTTGGCTCTTTCCAGCACTTAGGAGATGGATGTGGAAAACAGGCCAGGAAAGCCAGGAGGGAGGGAATCCATTGAGCTCAAAATGAAGATGAAAATCTCAATCCAGCAACTGTTAACAGCGACTCTGTGCTCCGGGTCTTGCACAAGTGAAGCCAAAAGCACAGGGACCAAAGTTTGGGAGTTTGGGAGATTTAATCCTTGGACATGTTTGCCATGATTTGATAGGAAAAGAGCATCTCACTTGTGACTTCTGCCTCCCTGGAGGAGAAAATGGGAGAGAAAAGGAGCCTTAATTCAGCCCCGAGACTGTCTGCACCTGCCAGATCTCGTGATGGGAGGTGGTTTGTGCTGCCCTGGGCTGGGCTGGCTCATCCCTCCCTTCCCGGGGAGCGGCGGCTCCAGCCCCATCCCCGGCCCTGGGGAAGTCGGGCTCCAGCCCTGCCTTGCAGTGCGGCCGGACGGCGGCAGGCGGCTCCCAGGGATGCTGCTGCCTGCAGGCTTCAAAAAACCCCAGAACACTGCGGAGCGGAGGGTGCCACTTCAGAGAAATGCAAAATGTGAAGTCTGTGCATACATTTTGCTCTAGAAAAAAGGAAAATATAGCAAAAAAATAACGAAAGATGCCGGGAAATGCTGCAAGTGACGAGACGCACCTGGAGCACTCGAGGCTTTGCTGCAGCTCGAGGTTTTTCATGTAGGATTAAGTCTTTAAAGTGAAGTCGACAGTTTAAAACTGCCTTAAAGAGCTCAGATCCACCTGAACCTTCCAAACAAGCAGCTCCGTCAGTGGAGAAATGTCTCTACATTTCCTCCTTTTTCATTTAATTTAAACAAAACCATAGAGTTGTAAGCCAAGTGTTCATGCTGATGGATGAGAGCTTGGAAGTGGCACTGATGGAATGCTGAGAGCAAGGGGAAGGGAGAGGGGATAAAATGTGTTATTTCATTACCCGGGCAGAGAGAGAAAAAGAGAGATAAAGAAGGAGAGAGAGAAAGAGAGAAAGAGAGAGAGAAAGAAAGGGAGAAAGGGAGAAAGAGAAAAAGAGAGAAAGAGAGAAAGAGAGAAAGAGAGAAAGAGAGAAAGAGAGAGAAAGAAAGAAAGAAAGAAAGAAAGAAAGAAAGAAAGAAAGAAAGAAAGAAAGAAAGAAAGAAAGAAAGAAAGAAAGAAAGAAAGAAAGAAAGAAAGAAAGAAAGAAAGAAAGAAAGAAAGAAAGAAAGAAAGAAAGAAAGAAAATTCTGATTTTTAGGTGTAAGAATGGAGGGGCTTTGCTGTAACACTGGTGGGGATTTTATTTGCTCTTGCTTTGAGTTGGAAAATGGGCTTTTAACACAATTCAAATAAATGTCAGCGATGTGTGTGTGTTTGTTGGAGGGGGAGCACTGGCAGCGTCCTGCACTGAGCCTGAGGGGGTTTGTTGAGCTCAGGGGACTCAGCAGCGACTCTGCCAAGCAATGGGTGACAGTGGACAAATCCTCCCTTTCCTCGTGCTCCAGTTTCCAGCTGAATAGCGAGGATAACAAAATCCGTAAAGGAGCCACTGGCTTGTGCTGGGGATGAGAATTGCAGCAGAACTGGGGCTTTGTCCTGTGCTGTCCCTGATTGTGCTGTGTATGGATGCCCTGCATGGACCTGGCCAAGCCAGTAGGTCCCTGGAGGTGCCCAAGGCCAGGCTGAACAGATCTTGGAGCAACCTGGGGCAGTGGAAGGTGTCCCTGCCCATGGCAGGGGTAGAGTGAGATGGGCTTTAAGGGCCCTCCCAGCCCAAACCCTTCTGGGACTCTGATTCCTCGATGTGCTGGGTGCTCCAGCACTGCTCCCTGGAGGTGCCTGCCCTGGCACTGCTGTTCGCGGAGCCAGACTCTCGATCTCTCCCTGAGGCTCAGCTGCCGACGTTTGGAAAGTCAATCCCCTCCTCTCCCTGCCCTACAGATGTGCTGCGGAGATAAAGAGCCCGAAGGCTCTGAGCTTCTCCAGATGCTGCGAGGGGGAAAAAAACAACCCAGCAGAGCAGGAGAAAACCCCACCTGGGTGCTCCCGACCTGATCCCCGGGAGCACAAACCTCAGGGCAGCACAGGGATTTTTGCCAAAGCCGGGATCGGCTTGGGCACAATAAATTTCTTTCGTCGGAGGAGTGCGGAGCCTCCTTGATCAGCGCCGGGGAGCTCACGGGAGCAGGGGGGAAGCCTGGGCTTGGATCGCCTTCGGGAGGCGTCCTTGTGCTTCCCGAGCTGCTCGGAGGCGCGGCAGGGATGCAGGAGTCGCTGCTGGTCCGGGCAAAGCCTCTCTCCATCGCGGGAGCTGCGGCTGTCGGGAGGCGCTGCCGCCCCGGGCTCAACTAAAGAAGCGCTTTTAGCGGGGAACTACAAAGGTTTGGGGCTTGGAAGGTGCAAACTCGACTTTTAGGATGCCAAAATGGGAGCAAACTTTGGGCTGCAGTGCTGCCAATAACTGAGCTCTCTGCCAGTGGGATGTGGGGTTACCCCGACCCCAGCGGGGTCTGACGTGAGACGGGATCCCTAAAAGGATGTTGTTTCCTCGTTGGGACGGAGGCTGGGCTCATGTCCGCTCCGCACGGGGTGGTTTGCAGGGCTCTGGGTCACTCCGGTGACCCAGCAGTGGCTGCCATCTCCTCACCTGCCCCGCGGCCTCGGCAGAGGAGGGAATACCTGCTCTGAGTGGAGGGAGGGGCAAGTGGGAGTGCCTGGGAAGGACTGAAGGAAAAATAAAAAATAATTTGGAGAAAGTTTAAGTCTCAGCCCCAAACCCCCTTATTTCTTTCCCCAGGGCTGCATTCCCTCTTGGCAGCCTCTTCCCCAGCTTGGGAAGCAGCTCTGGCAGTGCTTAGATCCTTGCTTGAGCCTCACAAATTTGTGATGTTTCTGAGCAGGATCACAGAACTCCAGAATGGTTTAGGTCAGAAGGGACCTTAAAGTCTATCCAGTGCCACCCCTGCCATGGGCAGGGACACCTTCCACTATCCCAGGGTGCTCCAAGCCCTGTCCAGCCTGGCCTTGGACACTTCCAGGGATCCAGGGGCAGCCACAGCTTCTCTGAGCACCCTGTGCCAGGGCCTCTCCACCCTCACAGGGAAGAATTTCCTCCTGATTTCCAATCTGAACCTCCTCTCTCTCAGTTTCAGGACCACTGTGAAAGCCCCAGATGGAGCTGGGGGGACACAGCTCTGGTTGAACTCTGTCCTTGGTGAGAACCAGTGGGATTCTCAGCAGTGAGGCAGAGTGAAAGCAGGGCCTCAGCATTGACTCCTGGTTATTAAATTGCTTCTGATTCTCAGCAGTGTCCCATGTCCTGCCAAGGGCTGCGTCCATCACACCATAAGATAACAGCCATCATAATTAATAAACTCTAATGGGAACACACAGAAGCCAGAGCACAGGTGAATGATGGGGGCACAGGAGCCTTTCAACATCCCCAGGCTCGCCCTTCACTGCCCTCAAAGCCAAATGCACCACAAGTATTTTCATGAAATCCAGGAATGTCCCCTGGGAAGGGACCTTAAATCCTGTCTCATTCCACCTCTGCCATGGGCAGGGACAACTTAGAATATCTCAGGTTGCTCCAAGCCCCATCCAGCCTGGACTTGGGACCCAGGGGCAGCCACAGCTTCTCTGTGCCAGGGCCTCACCATCCTCACAGGGACCCTTCCCAATATCCCATCTAACCCTGCCCTGTGCCTGTGGAACACCAGTCTCTGTGTCCTGTCACTCCAGGCCCTTGTCCAAATTCCCTCTCCAGCTCTCCTGGAGCCCCTTTAAGCCCTGGAAGGGACTGAAAGGTCTCCCTGGAGCCTTTTCTTCTCCAGGCTGAACAATTTTAATTCTCTCAGTCTCTCCTTGCAGGAAAATAATTTCCATATTCCCTTGTACTGCATCCCCATACAAACAGGGCAGCTGAGATTCCCAGGGCTGCCACACTGGGAACATCCACGGATTTGCTGTTCTGGATAATCCTGGAATGGGCCAGATCCTGCTGTGGTGCCAGGTTGTCCTCTCCTTTCCTGCCAACCCCATCCCAGAGCACCCCTGGCCTCTGTGTGAGCACGGCCAGAGGAGATGGGGAGGATGGGAGGGTTGGTGGCCACTGGGACTGGGAGAAAAGGGTCAATCAGGGCACTGGAAATAACCCCAATACACAGTGAGTGTTATTGCAGCCATTCTGGGTGAGGCCGGGGCTGTGTCCCTGGAGAGGAGTGCTGGCTGCCAGCAAAAATCCTCTTAACAACAATTAATGGCACCTAATTACTCTTTCTTTTGTCTTTTATTTAGCAACGGAGCTCAGCCCAGGAAGCCCCGGCTTCCACTGTTGGAGTGTTTTGACTCGGGCCTGCAAAGGACTCATTTCTTGCACAAACACGACCAGCAAAGTCCCCAAGCTCCTGCAGGTCCCCTCCTGCCCCCGTGTACCCCCAGGGTGTCACAGGGACATGTCCTGCACCATCAGCACCCCCTCCATTGCCTTGTGGCTTGCTATGGCCCAAGATGGGAAAATTCCCTGCCCAGATCCCTTTTTCACAGAGTTCAGTGTCTGTCCCATGGAAGAGAGCCCCCAGCTCAGAGGGGTGTGGAGAATTGGTTCTGCTAAGCCAAACCAGCACCTCCACTCTTGGCTCCTACTGGGAACCACAGACAAAAACAGGAGAAAAGGGTGTGATCCATCCCTGGGATCCTCTCTGAGCTCCAAAAGCCACAGCACTGGGATTTCCTGACCCAAAGCATGTTTCTTTAGTAGCCCTGGGTGGATTTTTCTTCCTTGAATTTCTTGAGCTGGTTCCTGATCCCATGTCAGCCTTTCATCTCTCCTGGCAGTTTCCAGTGGCATCTGTTTTGTTGTGCTCCTGGGGCGGACAATTGGCCTCAGGGGCGGAACACAGCAAGATCTGGCTCCTGGCTGCTGGCACAGCATCACTGCAGGTCAGGGCTGAAGGACTGGGAGCATCTCCGTGGGGGCAGAGGACCACAAGGATCTGCTTAAACTTGGCATGAGCAGCCCGAGGCTGAGCAGGAGCAGGAAGAGGTGTCAGGGATGCGGAAACAGGGTTTTTTGGGAAATGGTGAGGGATAACCACAAGCCAATCCATGCCAGAGGAAAAGGCTGCAGGGACTCCCCGTGCCCGGCAGTGTGCATGAAAAAGGGGGCAAGAAGTTCTGCTCCCAGAGACTGGGGGTGAAGCAACATTTGGGGAGGACGGGAGGCAGAGTGGGGATGAAAATGGGGCCAAACTGTGCCCTGGAGCTGAGGGCAGGACAGTGATCCCTCCTCTGCCACGGGAGGGGACCGGGGCAGGGCAGCGGCCACACGAGCCGGCAGGAAGAGGCAGCTAAAATAAGCGGAGGGGTGGAAAAGGGAGGAGAGAGTGTCAGGAGATAACAGAAAGGTTAGAGAGGAAAGGCAGAGGAAGTGAGCTGAAAACAGCCGGGATGTCACTGAAAGGTGACGCTGCGCCTCCGGGCCAGCGCCGTGACCAGCCCAGCCCTGTCGTGATGCTCGGGGCTGCGTCAGACACACCGAAATCTGCCCTCTGGCCTCCCCCTGCCCCCGGCAGGACCCGGGGGCACCTGGAAATCATCCGTGCCGTCCCCTCGGCTGCCGAGGGCAGGACGCAGGCAGGGGCACCGCCTGTGCCGGCCAGGCTGCTCCTGTCCCGAGGGAACGCCTGTTTGTTCCCTCCAAAGGACACGCAGTGTGTCACTGGCATTGGAGAACGAATCCCAATTTAATGATTGGCTCCAACCCTTTCTACGTGGGATGCTTTTTATTTCCATAGCCCATCCCGGTGTGGGAACAGAGCCGCTGCTTCCACCTGATCGCAGCTGAGCCAGTGAAACCCTCGGGGGGGATTTTGTGTTTGCAAACGCAGAGCAGGCTCAGGGCTCAGGGCTCAGCCCACAGGTGCCATTACCTCATGGTTGTTTGCTCGGGCTGGGAATAACCCGGCAGCTTTTGGAGTCAGAGCCCTGCCAGACACCTTTTCCCTGGCTGCGATCCCTGCGGCAGCACCTCAGCGCCGGGGGTGGAGGAGGGAGGAGGGTGGAAGATGGAAGATGAGAGTGGAGAGTGGAGGATGGAGGATGGAGGATGAGAGTGGAGGATGGAGGATGGATGATGCTCTTTGGCCCCCACGCTCTACTCCCATTTCCTGGCTGCCAATCTTGATTTAACTCCTCGGGCTCTGCATCACGACACGGCCGGGGGGGATGAGGCTCGTGGGCTCGGAGAGGGGCCGGAGCTGCAGCAGCTGGAGGGAAAGGAAGGGGAGAGGAGCAGAGAGATAAAGCCCCCTCCCCAGCAAGGCTGTGCTGCAGCTGATAAGAGCCCTGACGGACTGTAATGGGAGCCCTGGCTGGCTGCTTCCTCACAAAGTCATGACTCAGGGATAATGTTCACATCCTCCGAACGACGAGGGAGCTAAAAATACAGCCAGGAAAATGAGAATGAGCGAGCGAGCATGAATGAGAGCGTGAGTGAGAAATGCACTGGGGAAAAGAGAGAGGAAGCATGAATGAAAGAGCCTGGGAGAGAGAGAGGGAGAGAGTGAAAACAGCCGGAGCCGTCCAAGTTTCCAAGCTGCAAAGCTTTGCCTGCAATCAGCGCTCTGGCAAAGGCAGCCTGCAGGAATGTAAACCCAGCCCGGGAATTCGGCTTTGCAGGCAACGCTCCTGGCATCACCTCCCTGTCACCCGGGGCACGGGACACCCAGCTCCCACCGCGGGGGACACCCACGGGACCCCTCATGCCACCCATGCCCCAGCACTGGGGCACCTGAACATACAAGGACGTGCTTGTGTGTCCACGCACAGATCCAAACTCATTCCAGTCCTCCCATGGATCCTGGATAGATTCCCTGGGAAGGAGGGATGCACCTCTGCCCTCGGTGTGGCTCCTCACCAGGGTGGGGTGGTGCTGAGGAGCCCCACTGTTTCCCCAGCCCTGTTTCTCCACCAGTTCCTGTGGTTTTTCCCAATATTGCTGTGAGTGCCTGCCCTCCCCCTGTGTGAGCCCCAGCACTGTGCACAGCCCTCAGCTCATTCTCATGGACAGACAAATGATTTTGCCCCCCACCGCTGCCCTCTCATCTGACAGACATCCCTTTGGAGCTGAAACGTGTTTTACAGATTTATCCCAGTGCTGGGGTTCCACCACAGCCCCCCTGGAACTGGGCACTTGCCCCCATCCCCTACAGCAGAGCCCTCTCCCTTGCTGCAGAGCCAGGATTGATAAAGGGGCCTTGGAGGTCTTTAGGGTGTGGAGACCCCCTTTGCCTGGAGGAGAAGGTGTATTCCAGAGCAGGATGGTAAAAAGTGGTTCTGGGTGCTTGGGAAGTGCCTGAAACACTTTTCTCTCTGGCTTTGGTGGGATTGAGAGGAATCTCCTGGAGAAAGCAAAGATCCTTCCATGGGGACTGAGTTCAGTCACAGAGAGGTTTTTCCACCAAAATCTCATTTTCTGGTCTCCTCTCCTTCATGCTCTCATGGGCTGGGGCAGGGGAGTGGCTACTCCTGCCTGCAGTGCCCGGAGAGGGCTGGCAGGGAAGGATCCCCATCCCATCCCATCCCATCCCATCCCATCCCATCCCTTGTTCCAATGATTTCCTCCTGGGGATCCAGCTGATCTGACACAGGCCCTCGCCTGCCACTTCCTTGCTCCTGGATTTCGTTCTGAGCTTCCTTTGCCCAGGGTTTCCCGGGGGGGCTGGGCCGGGCTGGCAGAGGGATGCTGGAGGGATGCTGCTGGATGGGGCTGGGAGCAGCGAGTGTGCCCAGCCCGGGGCAGCGCAGGGCTCTGCCAGAGCCATCGGACACACCCTGCCCGTGCTTGACACATCCTTGGCAGCAGCTCTGCAGGGCTGCGGGGGTGCTGGGATCAGGAGGACGCCGGGCCAAGGCTAAAAGATGGGGAAAAGCGTTCATGGCTGATGGGAATGTGTTGCCATCCTGGCCCCAGCCCCTGGCGCTGCTACAGCTGCTTTGTGGCAGAGCCCCTCATGACAAATGCGATGAGAAACCCCAAGGGACAGGAGGGGCTCTGCCATCACCCAACTGGGGTTTACTTAAAAGGAGCAAATCCAGCCCAACCTGTGCTAAATCCATTAAAAAACCCCAATTCTTCCCCCCCCCCCCATCCCCCAGACCTCACAGGAACAGGGATGCACGCTCCTAAGCGACTTTTTAGGGCAATGAATAAAATGGGATTGCTGGCTCCCGAGCCGTGTGGCTCCTACAGGCTGTGCAGGGCTCCTGCCAGCGGGAAGTCGCTCCCGGCCGCTGGCTGGGCGCTGGATGCCCGCGGGTCACGGAGGGACGAGCCCGGCCGGGCTAATCCCAGCCCCGATGGGAAGCGAGATTAAATCCTTCTCCGTCATCGCTGCCGGGCCCGGCGCTCCTGACAAAGGCCCCGGGGGTGAGCCTGGTGCTGATCCAAGGAGCCAATTTTAGAGCCCGCTCTCCGCAGACAATCTCCGATTGTTTGGGCTGGTTTGAAGCTTTTCCCAGCCGCGCCGTCATCGCATCCTGTGACTTGGCAGGAAAGGCCTCTGTGCACAGACCCCGCTGCCAAAGAGCCCGAGAGGTGTGACAGCGTGGGCTGCACGTCCCCCTGGGGCTGCACGTCCCCCCTGGGATCTGCACATCCCTCCTGGGAGCTGCACATCCCTCCAGGGGC
>VXAX01004834.1:313312-332641 GCA_013399835.1 Leptocoma aspasia
ATCCCTCCTGGGGCTGCACACCCCCTTGGGGGCTGCACGTCCCCCCGCAGGAGGGGCTCTGTAGTCTCCGTGGAACAGGGAAGAGCAGGGAAGAGCAGGGAAGAGAGGAGAAGGGCGGGTTTCTCCAGGCAGGGGATGGCCTGAGACTGGCAGGGGACCAAGCACACATGTGGCAGCTCAGGGCCACCCACGCTGGTGTCGGGGATGCTGCAGGTGGCTGGAGGTGGCTGCAGCTATGGGACACCCCGAAGAGCTCAGCTGGACCTTGGGATGCTGGAAGGAGCAGGGAATTTTCTCCTGGGCTGGGGGAAAAGCCAGCATGACCGAGCAGAACTCTTTCTCTTTCCTGCTAAATAACTGTTTTTCCTCCTCCACGACCTCCCTGTGCACCCCAGCCCCACTGCACCCCCCTCCCAGCCCCCCTTCACCCAGGCAGATCCTGTCCTGCCCGTGGCTTTTCCCTCTGGCTGTCAGCACTTCTGCCAGCTCCCTCTCAGAATGGGAAGTGGCCAAAGCAAGCAGAGATACCTGAACCTGTCATCCACCCACTCCTTGTCTGGACTCAAGATGTTTCAAAGCTCCACCCTTTCTATTTCTATCCTCATTGTCATCCTCATTTGAGAGGAAGGTCTATTATTCCCCTCCTCCTTTTCTCTCTACAAAAATGGGACATTGTTTCTTCTTTCTTTGATTTAAAAGCCAAAAACAGTTATAGGAAACTGTTCAGCAGATGTTTTACAGTATGAACCTAGAGAAAAAAAAAATTAAAGAAAAAATAAAAGCTCTTGGATTTTGCTTGAAGAGCTAAATTTAACCTAATACTTCCTCCCATTCAGGGTTTGTGTTGGCATAGGCAAGGCGTAGGTTTGAGCACTTTGATTGTAGTATTTATTTTATTTCTCTCATTTGCTGCATCCATGAAAAGCTGGAGCTAATGAAGCTCATTGAGGGAGGAGGTGAATCCAGCATCAGTTGGGTCTCAGCGAGGTGCCTTTCAGCCCGCAGAATGGGTTTGAAACAGAATAATTCCTCATCCCATTTGCAAGGCTTATCCGTGCCCATGGCAGTGCCCAGAGGGCCAAGTGAGATAAAACTCCCAGCTGGGGTTGGTGAATTCTCAGGGGGAGATTTCAGGCACTGCAGGAGCCAGCGCTGGAGCCCCGGCTCCTCTCGTGTGCTGGAAATGGCACACTCTGGTTTCTGGAAACAGCTTCAGTCAGCACTGCCAGAGCTCATCCCATAAACCTTCCAGGCGGGCTCCTGCTGACTCCAAAAGGCCCAGGACGGTGCCAGCTGAGTCCTTGTGAGCAAGGACAAGGACAGGGACAGCGGGTGTGCTCCTCCTGCCACCAGGGGAACACCCGGAGCTGTGGCTGTGGGTGGGAAATCCCTGCAGGGCTGGGAAAGGCTGCCCAAGGATGGCATTTCCCCCTGGGAAATCCATTCCCTGCCGTCCATGGGCACCACCATCCCCAGTGCCCACAGGACCACTTGGCACGGCAGATCCAGGTGGGAAAAGGGAGGGAAGTCATGCTTGGATCTCTCCCGAGGGATGGGAGGAAGCCAGTGCTGTGTTATCACTGCCTGGTGCATGCTGGGGCAGTTCCCATCTGGGAAAAGCCTTTGGAGCAGGAGTGACAGCCCGGTGACACTGCTCCATGGCTCCTTGCATCACCCTTCCTGTGAGCCGGGCCCCTCTTCTCGCCCACTCTGAGCCAAAATTTCCATATCCTGCTGCAGGGCATCCAGCTGGAGCTGCCAACTGTGCCTGGGAATATCCAGGGAAAACCTGGGGAAAACCCGCAGCTTTCCACAGGCTGGCACTCTGGATGTGTGCCCAAGGGTTTGGATTTGGGCAGAGACCCTGCAGATAGGGAAAGATGGATAAAGATTTGGAGTTATGGATCAGGCTGCCCAGAAAACCTGTGAATGCCCCATCCCTGGAAGTGTTCCAGGCCAGGCTGGACAGGGCTTGGAGCCACCTGGGACAGTGGAAGGTGTCCCTGCTCATGGTGGTATGTGGCACTGAATGGGATTTAAGGTCCTTTCCATCCCAAACCATTCCATGAGTCTATGACTTTCCAGCAGAAGAAACCAGGGGTTATTCAAGGCAGAGAAGATTCCTGTAATGAAGATACAGATCCCGAAATTAGCCCAGAGATCCTCTGCAAACTTCTTTATTCCAATGGAGAGCCAAAAGGGGCCAAAAGTAAAGTCTGTGCTTGCTCTCTATTGGAGGTTTTCCATCAGGAAAAGGCACACTGAGATTTTATTTCCAGAGCTGTGAACCCAAAATGTTTCCCCTGGCATGGGAGGTGGAGGTGGGCAGGGACACGGGATTGAATGTGGCACTGGGCATTCCCAGCAGGGACTGAGCTGTGCACTGGGAGTGGGAATCCAGGCTGTGTTTCCAGACATTAATGGCTTGTTTGTTGTCTAAGAGGGTGAAAAACCAGAGAAAATCCGAGGCCCAAAGGACCTGTTTGATTCCAATAAGGCACTGTTGGAGCAGCCTGTGCTGGAGAGCCGGGCAATTACCGAGGCAAACTGCCCCAAACCCACGGGCTCGGGGGGCTGGCAGGATAAAGCTCTGATTCATGGACACATCTTTGGCTCCTTTCTTTGGCTTCTCTGGATGTTACACATGCAGACAAGCAGGAATGCCATTTTTTCCAGACTGCTTTTTGCATAAATTAGGATTGTTTGCTGTTCATCAGCTCACCCCGCCGTGACCCCTCCCTCCAGCCCTCCAGCCCCATCCCCCTCCCCTGCTGAAACCCCACGGATCCACGCTGGCTCTGGGAAGGGGGAAGGCAGGCTGGGGCATTCCCAGCTGGCTTTTTCAGGAGCTGCACTGAGGGTGGGCAGGTTAATGAAGTGCCCAGAGCAGGCTCTAGGACAGTGGGAAGGGTTTTCCCTCTCCAGGGTGGGGTGTCTGCCCCTGCCATCCCCCAGGACGGATCCTGGGATAGGATCGTGCCTTTGGGGTTCTGCAGTGCTTCCTGGGAGATGTCAGCCTGGATCCGGGAAAGCTTCTCGGCCTCGGGAGCGCTGATAAATGGGATGCTGCTGCTTCCCCTCCCACCCACACACTTCCACTTTCACTTCACATGTGGGACCCAGCCCTGCAATTCCCAGCCCGGCCATAAATAACCCCTGCAGCACCAGGCAGCCGCAGGGACAGCGTGGATTCAGCCCGAACGTGCCTTATTTATCCCCTTTCCTCCTCTAGAGCTCTGGGTGTCCTTCATGGAGAGGATGTCACACCCTAGGGATGTCACCTGTGTCCTGTTATCCTGCCTGAGCTCCCCTGACAGTCGACAGAGGAGACAAAGGAGAATCTGTCCAAACACCCTCGGTGCAGCTCAGGAATTAAATATGAAAAGACACAGCTGTTCCCAAAGCCTAATCCTTGTCACAGACAAACTTTCCTTGACCTGGAACCGTGTGGAAAATAAACAGAGAGGTAAAGGACATGTTAATAACTCATTTCCACAGAACTTAGCCTCACTTTTCTGCTACTGGAATTTTTCCCTCTGCTGCTCGCTCCAGTAACAAAAAGTGTTTATTAAGGTACAGATCATTTGCATTGGTTTAGTTATGCAAATAAAGCATTGAAAAATATCCAGTTTCTGTTCCACTGGGAACATCTCACACCTTCCCTGCCCTATGGGAGAACCCAGAGAACATTTCCTTAGCCCAGTGTGTCCCTGGCATTCCTGGGTGGATGGTGGGACCCAGGAGGGCTCAGCTCCCACCTCAGCCCTGCCGAGGTCATGGCACCAGCCACTGAACCCTCGCTGTCCTTGTGTCTGTCAGCTGATGGAGAACACAAAGGTCACTTTGAGACCGGGAAAAGGCCTCAGGAAAAGGAGAATTTCCCAGGTTTATCAGCTCCCCACAGAACCCAACGCAGAGAAATCTCTTCATTCCTATGTCATCCAGGTCCTTTCTCCTCCTCCTCCCCACACAGTGGCATTTCTGATGGGAAGAGATGTGAGCCATGGAAGAAGAGCCCAGGGATTCAAAGGATGAGCTGAGCTGGGCTGGAGTTGAGCCATGAGCCTGAAAAATGGAGATGGAACCTGGGATGGCCCCTGGGGAGCAGGAGCTGGTTCATGGATCCAGCTGAGGCCTGTGCTGGCCACTGCTCCCGGGGTGTCCTTGTCCTGGGGGGAACAGACCCCACGAGTGGGGGACCCTCCAGGGCCACCCTGAGTGAGCCACGTGCAGAACCTGGGCTCTGCCTTTGCAGCCCCTCCTCCAGGTGCTGCTCCAACCCCCTGGCTCAGGGAATACGGGATCATTTGGGTTGGAAGATTCTCTGTGAGCACCCAAGTGTTTCCCCAGCACTGCCAAGGACCCACCACTGACCTTGTCCCCAAGTGCCACATCCCTCTGTTAAACCCCTCCAGCCATGGGGCTCCATCCTTAGGAGCTTTTTTGCCGCTCAACCCTTCCCCAATATTTTTGGAATATTCACTGCTTGCCAGGAAGGAGGAATTCCAAACCCAGGACACTGAAGCCACCACACTCTGCTGTCCAGGCAGGGCCACCTCCACCACAGACACTCCTGGGGACACAAAGCTTTGAGATGTGCACTGGTGTCCTCAGAGAACCACCAGCAATAACAAGAATTACAGCTTCCCATTCATTCCCATCCCAGCCCAACACTCAGAAGCTGCTGATTATTTTCTGGATGGGTTTTATGTGACATTCTCAGTGCAGTGCTAGTCTCATTTTTTGAACAAGAAGCTGCAAAGGGAAGCAGTGAAGTGATCTCAATTCACCCCTTTCATTTCTACACAGGCTTGAGAAGCAGTTGACTTTTTAAAAATGTCATGATTTTTATCAAGGCTTTGAATTCCACCCCGGCAAGATGTAGGGAATATTTTAACAGATAAAAGAAAATAAAAATATCTCTTGTTTTTTTTTTTTTTTTTACCCCCGATGCTAATAGTAAGTTAAGTAATAAAGAGCAAGTGATTAACTGGCTGCTGAATTGGTTTTGAAATCTGGCCAGATGTGTTTGAGCAGGAATTGTTGGCTGATAGCATTTTTATAAATCTGATCTCTATTTATGTGCCTGCCTGGGAAAAGAGCACTTCTGAAATCTGGCTTTATAGTCCTCGATTAAATTATTCTGGATGAGGATTTTAATTTACAGTTTGAAGAGGGTGTGTGTGATGAGATCCTCACTGGTTTTTTGTCTGTATCAGACTAATCAAAGATGATTCTTCCAACCAAGAGGCCAAATTCTTCTTGCAATGGGAGAACTTGTGAGTGAGGACTGGTTTCCCAGTTAATGTTGACAGAAATGATGATTAATTTACCTTGTTCTTGCAGCTTTCAGGACTTTGTTAATGGTGTGAGTGGGGCAGGCACCTGCAGAGAGGAGTTTGCAATGAAAATGTTCACATTGGCCTCTAGGAAAGGGATGGGGTTTTGTGCCAACTACACAAAATCCACAAGTTTGCATCTCAAGGGCTCAGGCTGGAGATGTTCTGGTTGGAACTTCCCCAGAGATGTTGCTTAACAGCAGAGTCAGAGCTGAGTGGAAACATCTCACTTCCTCTTCCAGAGTGAAAACTTGACTGAATCTCAGAATGCCAGAGTGGATTGGGTGGGAAGGGACCTTAAGGCCCATCCAGTGCCACACCTGTCATGGCAGGGACACCTCCCACCATCCCAGGCTGCTCCAAGCCCCATCCAACCTGTCCTTGGACACTTCCAGGGATGGGGCAGCCACAGCTGCTCTGGGCATCCTGTGCTGGGCCTCCCCACCTCACAGGGAAGAAAATGTTGTTATTAGTGTGATTTTGGGGTTTCTCACCTCCGTACACATCCATGCATTTTTATTCATGTGGATAGAGATGAAAATGGAATTTTTCCCCACGTCATTTCTTACCCAGTCTTGACACATTCAAAGGTTCCCTGTTTAAAGCCCGTTTTTACATGGATCTGATCTCCCTTAGAAAAGTGGGATAAACCATGGATGAGCCAGTTCATCACAATTACCTTGGCTGATGTGGAGGAGATCCACATGCAGCAGCTCCCAACCTAAAGAGCATCACAAAAGTCACTTTTGGGGCAGTTGAAGCACTCAGGGTATTCCTGTGCACCTCAATTTTTTGTGCACCTTCACATCCAAGGTAATGGACATCCAAGATCTGAGCTCCTGTCTGACCCAAGGGTAGAAGAAGCTCCTTCTCCTGCTTTGGAGGGCAGAAGCTTCCCCTTAGCTCAGACATTCAGCATCCTTGGGCTCCACACGGGAGGGAATTCATCAGGGTTGGTCCAGAGGTCTGAGCTCTGGTGCTGTCCCCGTTGGCTTTTGAGGCCAGGCAGCTCCAGAGGGTGTCAGCACCTGGATCCCAGATGTGCCCAGCTCTGGGACCACTGAACATCTGGGCACAGGCTGTGAGTCACGCCCGGGTTCTGAGGAGGGGCAGAGGGAACATTTCCCTGGGCAAACCTGTGGATGTGACAGCCTGGCCAGAGAGAGAGAAAGCAGGATAAGTTTTCCCAGAATCAGCCTAGAAGACTTTAGGGAGCTGGAGATAAACATTGATAGCCAATTGTTATAAACAACCTGCAGGTGTTGTTTTCCTAACATCTGTTTTCTTGTTATTCTCATAAGATTCTTTATAAATGGGCATCTTGTTAGTTAGCCAATCAAGTGAAATATATTGATTAAATCACCAATCAAGTCACTACATCAGATCAGTGTATAAAAGAAGCAGTTCTGAATAAAGACGTGTGCTTCTGCCACTCAACCTTCTGACCAACTCCTTGTCATTTCTCACTAAACAGCGACACAAACCTGCCATGGATTTCTAGGCACAGGCAGCTCCTGATCCAGCTGTGTCACCTTCTCCCAGGGCAAACACTGGGAAGGTTCCTCCAACTCAGGAATCCTCATTTGACTCCTTTGCCCTGGGGTAACACCAAAAGCAGAGATTCAGCTGCTCAGGATCATTTTGTTGGTTCCTTCTCTGTTTTCCCAGAGTAAGATGGAAATGGTGATCCATGAAGGACTCTGGAAGCTCATTGTGTGCAGCTTCTCCCCTTTAGTGGTTTGTGATCCACTGGGATCTCTCCCTGGAGAGGAACCTGGGGGCTGCAAGGGAGCAGAACTGGGGGAGGTGACAGTCGGTGACACTCAGGACTGGGCTGAATTTTGCCCAGATGACCCAGGCTCACTGCCCAGCTCCAGCAGACAAACCAGGACCATCTCCAGCTGCAGCCACCCTCACAGTGGTGCTGCTCTGAGCTCCCACCCCAAGTGGTGATGAGGATTTCTCAGGTTATTGGGAAAGGGATCATTTCTGCCGACACCAATGTGCTGCACCTTTCAACAGGAGCCTGAGTGCCCCCAAATTTAAGCAACCTATGAGTGCAGAACCTGTGAAACATCCCCAAGACATCTCCAATTTGGTGAAACCATCAATAACTCCTGCAGAGAAACATTAAGGGATCGCTTTATTTTTTATGAGCACAGAGCAAACCCAAAGCAGCTGCCATGGAAAGTGCAATGACTTTATGATCAATTCCATGAGCTGCCCGAAACTTAACCCTACTTTTTGTTGTGAGCTGAAGCAACTGGTTTGGGTGACTGATGTGACAGCAGTGACCCTGAAACCAGGCAACCACGTGGAACCTGGTGATCTTCACGGTCCCTTCCCACCCAAAGCATTCCATGACTCTGTGATTCCATGTCCCAGCCTCCCAGCTGGCTACACAGCCACTCCACAGAGCTGTTAATGTCTGGATTGCTGCATCCCAGCACCCTCCTGAGCAGAGCATCCAGGCAAGGACATCTTGCTCGCAGCTGCCAGCAGGGTTATCCCGGGAAGAGTTGCCCAGATAAAAATTGATTCCTGAACACATTCCACTCCTTTGGAGCTCAGATGTGACAGAGCCTTTGTAGCAAAGCCCAGGAGGCTGGAAACCTTCCTGGGGAGATGGAACCCTGTAAATCATTTCCTGTGTTAAAACAGCTACAAGAGGGAGCCGTGCCTGGCAAGTCCAGCAGGTAATGGATTTGGGCCACCTGGAGCTGTGTGTTTCTAAATTCAGGGCTAAAGGAGAGATTAATTCATCATTTGGCAGCTCCTGAAGGACCTGGAAATAGTTTTATGTGCATAAATAATGGGTTTTTTTGCTATTTGTCACTTTGTGCATTTTAGCAACCTCCTGGTCTGGGAGAGGGGGACAGGAGGGACTTTTATCCTGTGAACACTTGTTCAGCACATCTGATTTCTCTGGGGAGCATTTGGCAGCAGGAGATGCCACAGGAGCCCTGTGTAGGCAGAAATTATCCACGTGGGAGCAAACACAGTTTTGGTTTGTACTTTGCAAATGTCCACTGTGCTGAGAGTACTCAAAATACCCAGGGCTGTGCTGGGGAAGGAGTCTCCAGGAATTATTGCTCTCCACACAGACTGATCCTTCAGCAGTGACAGTGCTCAGATGTACAGGCTGCTTCTTGTTTTTTATGAGGGTGCTGCTAAATTCCCGGGAAATGACCCCCTCCTGCAGAAACTCTGCAAGCAGAGCTTCGTGGTGTCAGTGCAGTGAGGCAGTGAGGGCTGAGCCCCACGGCTGGGGGCTCTTTGCTGCTCTTCTCTTACAGTTCGCTGTTAGGATCTCCAGGGAAAACCCCAGCAGCTGCTCCCAGCGTCCCATTTTGTCCTGGAGCAGCACACATGGAAACCTTGGTGCCTGGGCTTTGCCCCTGGCAGGGGCTCGTCCAGGGCTGCTCATGGAGACAACGGGATGGGATCCGTGCTGGAGCCGGGCAGGATTTCCAGCCTGGAGCCCTCTCCTGGAGGAAAAGGCAGCTCTGCTGCCTGGAGAGCGAGAGAGGGACAGGCGGGATGGGCACGTCGTCCTGCACCCGGGATTTGGGGGTGCCTCTGGCTCCCTGGCCAGGCTGTGAAGAGGAAGACAGGGGTGTTCGGCAAAGGCAACCCCAGATCCTGCTCTTCCAGAGCCTCTGGATAATTCACAGGGGCGTTAAAGGAGTGAGATCACTGCAAGCTGTGTTTCTGCCCCACTGCCTGGTCTGGCCAGCCGGGAACGTGCTCTCCTGCCTCCTCCTGCCTGGAGAGGCCCCGGACACTTTTAGCACCTGCCTTGGGACTGGGCTTTGGAGAGATGCGGGCTGGGACCATCCACCCCTGTCAGAGCTGATCCAGTGGCTCCCAGTGCTGCCCGAGCAAATTCCCTCTCCAGTTCCTCACGGAAGGAGACTTCCTCCAGCCTTTAGGGTTTGAAAGGCAAGCAGAGGCTACCAGGGCACATGTTTGGTTCCAGAGGTACATGCCAAGAGTTTGCAGGATCCGCAGCAGGCTGGATCCTTCCCAGGGCTGGGGGTAAGGCAGGAAGCAGAGGAGAGCCCTGGGACACGCACGGGGCAGGGACAGCAGCGGCGCCAGGGCCCTTCGGGAGGAAGGGATTTGTGCCAGGAGGCACCTCCGGGCACAGGCTGGCATTTGGGATCAGGGCTGCAACAACCTCACCCGGCCGTGCTCTGCGAGCCTTAATTTGGTCCCTGGGCAGGAACAAACTCTGCTCACGGGACTTTGGGGGCTGCAGCAGCACTTGGCGGGCAGGCTGGAGCCTCGGATGGATTTCCAGGGCACGGGACCCAAAGCCCACCCCACAGCGGGGCTGGCAGGGCGCCGGACCCCATCCCCAGCTCCAGGCAGCGGCTGTTTTGTTTCCCCAGCGCCGTGACATCGGCCAGAGGTGGCTCTTTCCTGGCTGGCGGCGTTCGCAGCGCCCTGGGTGCGGGGCTGACCACTCCCCCTCCCTTTGAATAGCAGCCCTGCCTCAAACACTATGGTATTTCCATCCTCCCCGGCTCCAGCGCGGAGAGCACCAGGTAGCTGCGAGGAAAGCGGACACAAGTGTGGGAAGCCGTGGAGGATATAAAGCTTTGCCCCGGGTCCTTCAGCTGAGCCGTAAGTGGTGGGGGGAGAGGCTCTTTGAACTCTTTCGGGGGTTGGAGGTACCTGTGACATTTTCAGGACACCTCAGATTTGGTTTGTGGTGATTTACTTTCCCTCTCTCAATTTCCAGTTTCACCCAGTAATTGATTTGTGTATTTGCTAGTGCAGGATCTTCTGTCAATGTCTCAGATGATGCTTCCCTTTAAAAATTTATACATATATATATTTGGTACATAAATTTTATATGGAGATTTAGGAGAATATTATTATTTTCCTCCTAGAGGTGGAAGTCTGTGCACTGGCATTAGTACAGCGAATTAAATTTGCAGCTCATTTGCTGTTTTGAATTGTAATTTGGTTTTGGTGTATCTGGTTTGGTTTTGGTGTGAGGGAGAGGAGATCCGAAGAGCCTGGGTTCGGACAGACAGACCCAGAGCTGGTTCCTGCTTTGCAGGGATGATTGGAAGGGTTTGTGACCCCTCCAGGTGTTCTCCATGGTTATGCCATCCCCTAAAGGGCCCAGAGTGCCACAGGTGCCAGCATTTGCCTCTGGGAGAAGCTGGAGCGTGACAACTGCAGGGATGTGCTGCCGAGCCGCTGCCATTCCTTGGGAAGAGCAGAATCCTGCCCCCTCCAGCCGAGGCAGTGGGAATTGTGAGTCCCTGAGGAACCCAGCCAAGGCCTTCCCCCTTCCCATTGGTCTGTAAATCACTGCTTTGCATGTGGCCACTCACTCGGTGTTAGAGTCACCATCAACTTCCCATCCCGCGCTGCCAGCTGACACCTCTGGGGCTGCGGGCTGGGGCCGGCCGCTTTCCTGCTCCAGCCCATTCCCACTGCCTCCCGTTCCGCTGGGTTTGCAGCTCTGCCCTGCCTGCCATGGAAATAATGTTCTGGCAAGCCTGATTTTTTTGGGCATTTTCTCCTCGCCCAGGATCTGGGGGTGTGTGGAAGCCCGAGGTGCTTTTTGTACCCCAGCACTGGGATGTGTGTGTGTCCCTTGTCCTCAGGTTCACCGCAGAGCTTTAGGGGAGGGAACCGTGTGCCCCTCCGGATCACAAAACTCTTTCCCATCTGGCAAGCTGAGGGACAAAGAAACATAAGGTAACCCCACCTTTCCCAGTGATTTGGAGCCCGGTGGAAGAGCAGGACTCGGCAGGATTTTCAGAGCGGGTTTGGGCAGGCTGGTCCAGGTGTCCTGCTGAAGGTCCCACAGGGATCCAGGGGGACTCCCAGCTGGGCTGTCCAGCCCTGCCCAAGCCTCTGTGCCGCGGGAGAGGCTGGATTCTGTGGGATGGGGAAGGTGTGAGAGGGCAGGGATCCCTCTCTGAACAGTGGGACAGTGATCCCGTTCATTCCCCTTTTGCTCTGCCCCAGCTGAGGGCCTGGCCCATGCCATTGTGCTGTGAGTCTACTGCTTCATGGAGGCCAATTCGTGAGTGAAATAACAGCTGACCTAATTAACCCTCCCTTCACATCCTCCTGCAGTTGCCAGTGGCTGCTGTGAGCCGGGGCAGAGCAGGGTGATTTAATGGCAACAGCTCTGGCATCCCACCTAAACCCTGTCCTGCCTGACCCGTGCTGTCAGCTCGCTGTGCGTCTGCTGGGGCTGCTGACGGGGGCATTATCTTAGCTTAATTAGCAGCTGGGTAATCGATGAATGAGCAGAGAGCAGGAGAAATGTAGAGAAAAAGCAGTTTACTCCAAGCACAGAGAGCGAGGGCTTTGTGAGACTGGGCCAAACTTTAACCACCCTGGCACTCTCCCAAGGCCGCTGTCACCCATCCCGGCCAGAATTTGCTCAGCCAGACGGGAAGGTTCTTGAGATGCCATCATATCTCCCTCAGACCTGACAGGCACCGGGGGAGGGAAGAGCCCCGGCTGGAGCAGGCAGGGATGTGCTGACCCCTGCCCATCCTTTCCAGGCAGCTCCTCCCCGGCGCTCCTCCGCCGGCACTCAGCGCCCTGCAGCACGGACAGCGGCCCGGGGGCTCGGATCCTCGGCCTCGCCCCCTCACTTTCCCTGGGTGACCTTACCCCGGCCCTTTAACCTCCTGGAGTATTTACAGCGGGTTCGGAAGGGCCATTGATGCTCTATTGTTTACCGGAGCACCACCTACTGCCCCGCCCGCTTGCCCTGCAGGAAATTGGGTGCGAACACTCTAAAGTTATAAAATCATAAGAAATGTGGGATTTCGTGTGGCCAATCTGTTAAAAACCATGGTTGTATGTGTATAAAGCACACTCCTGTCCACTGCTCCGCTCCTGCCTTAGGGATGCTCCCTTTGTCCGAGGCGGGTGCCAGGGGCTGATGGATGGGAGGAGGTTTCTAAGATGCCAACAGATCATCAACCCCTGCTTCCCCCGGGAACGGAGCTGGCAGGCGGCCTGGAAAGTGCCCGGATCCCAAGGGTTAAAGCCTGGCGGAAGCATGTCATTTCCACCGGCTCTTTGCCCCACCCCCGCAAAGATGATAAATTATTGCTCGATGCAAAAATTAAGTGGTTATCACTGAGCAACTCTGGGTCAGCCAGGCAGCACGGGGAGGGTGGGGTGTGGCAGGGGCTGCTGCAGGTTTTGAAAGCCTTGATTCCCCTTCTTGAAGCCAGAAATTTTTTGGTGGGGTTGCTGATGTTGCCCCATCCTCCTGGCTTCTTGTCAGACCCCATGGAAAAGGAATTTTCTCGGTTTATTGGGATAGAGGGAAGAACTCGAACAGTGTTTGGTGGCTGTCCCAGGTGTGTCACCCTGCAGTGACACCTTCCCTGGGTGCCCAGCTGGGGCTGAGGGATGTGGGACAGAGCTGTGTGCGGTGCTGCACCTCAGAAATTAGGGAATAGTCTGAGCCTCAGGACTTGGCAGCAGAGCCATGGATGGAGCATTAAACTGGGAAACAGAGATGGGACTTGACTCTGCCACTGGGAAGTCACTGTGGCATCGCTCCACTTCCCTCTTCCTATCCTTAAACAAACATAAAACTAAAACATTGCATGAAAATACTGTAAAGTGTCTTCATATATCCAACAAACGAAGTACACTTTATTCTAATATTAATTTTTAACTTCTTCCCAGCTTCTGCAGGGGTGTGTGTGTTAATCATGAGCACAAACAGGTTTTCCCTTTTTAAACCAAGCTTGGTAATTGACTTAAAATTAAAAAAAACCCCAACCTTGTAAAAGAGGAGGAATGGATGTTGAAATGAAATTAAAATTTTAATTTAGTTTAGAAATGACCCAAGAGTGTAATAGCTTTGGCTGGTACTTGATCAAGTCCCAAAATAAATGCTGGTTTTCACAATAGGACAGGAATCATAAGAGCAAACAATAAGGCTGAAGCCAAGCTGTTAAGTCATTAAGGATTTTACCAAATGGTTCTGATTCCCCTCTATTTCCTACCAGCTCTCAGCAAGCTGTGGCTCCGGATTATCTTGATGTAAATCTGCAGTGATTTCCTCAGTATCAGCCAAATTACCTGCCCGGAGAGCTCCAAACTGGAATGGAGCTCAGCTGAGCTCCCTGAGAGCATCCAGGGGAGGAGAGGAACTCTTTAGGCTCTTATTAGAGGAAGCTGAAGAGAAGCAAAATATTGCTCAGCCATCAGGGAAACTTGCTGACAATGAGAGACGTTTTGGGCTGTGAAGTAGTTTCCTCTGGGAAGTGGTGGAAGTTCTGTTAAAATTAGCCTGGACAAAGCACAGCAGAGCTCCCTCTGTGCTGTCTCTGCCTCCTCTTCCACACTGACTTCTCCAGAGCACAATTATTCCATGCACAGGATCTGCTCTTCCAGCAGGGTGTGTCACCTGCCGAGTGCATCCCTGCCTGTAGCGGGGGCTTGGAATGGTCCCTTCTTGGAACCTTGGAATGGGATTCCTTCTTTGGGGATTCCACGATTCTAGGTCCTTTTCAGAGCCTCCAGCCTGTGTTTCTCTGTCCTTTAACCATTGTCACCCACAAAACCTGCATCAGGTCGGGGAACTGGTTTAATTTGTGTTTAACCAGGACTTCTCTTGAACCCACAGAGATGGGGATGCAAATTGTTGCTGAATTTTGTGTTGTGTTCCTGCACCTCTCTTGTGCTTTTTAACAGCTCAGCTTGGAGGGGAAGAGAAACCAGAAAGCAAACTGTCTCTAAATGTCTTGGAGCTGCTGTCTAGATATGCTAATTCACCTCTTGCAGGCTGGTGAGGAGCTGCCGGGGCTGCTTTGCGGCTCTGGTTGAATCCTATTGCTATTCCTTGTCGCATGAAGCCTGTCCCGGGTGCCAGGACGGGTTTGGTGCTGCTGATGCCAGCGCACACCCGCAGCCTCCAGCAGCAGCAGTGCGGTGCCTTGCTGGAAGGTTCAGCCTGAGAAAGATGCAAACGACACCCAGCGAGGCGTGAGCGGCTCTCGAGAGCTGCTGCGACTGAGGTGCCTCGATCAAAGGGGAAAAACCCCAAACCAAACCCCAGCTGCCACCGCATGAGCTGCAAAGCAGAGAGCAGAGCTGCTCCCGGGGACTGCTGTTTGCTCTTTGGGGCTGTGACCCCTCGCTCTCGGACACGGGGGTGTCGCTGTGGCAGCTGAGCAGCCCCCAGCTCCCAGTGGCTCCGTTTCGCCCTGTCTGTCTTGCTTTGTTTGGCAGCATCAACCTTTGCTTTAGGGCAAGGTCAGCCCGTGTTTACCTGAGATGGTTTCCATGTGCTGAAGGTTGGGGTCGTGTGTGTGACGGGCTGGGACTGAGCACCTTGCCCTTCATGTCAGGGATGCTCCACCCTGGAAATGCTCAAGGCCAGGTTGGACAGGGTTTAAAGCACCCTGTTCTCGTGGAAGGTGTCCCTGCCCATGGCACGGGGTGAGCTTTAAGGCCCCTTCGAAGCCAAACGTTCTGTGCTCACTCAGGTTGCAGCAATGGGCTCCACGCAACGTCTTTGTCTCGCCCAGCTGCAGCTGCCCCAGCTGCAGGGAGATTTAAGCCAAGGCGTTTTAACGCCTCGTTAGGGCGGGCTGGCAGGGCGTGCACAGATGCTGAGATTAGTTAAGGCTTCTCAGCTACACTACCTCGCACTCGGTGTGGTTTTGGGTACAGCACAAAGAGAAACAGGCCGGTTGTTCTTCCACCACGTAGGGGTAGTTTTCAGTCTTGTGAATTAAAAAAGAGAAGTTTGAAAAAAAAATTTTTGCTGGTGTTCGAGGCAGAGTTAGTAATAACCAGCAGGAAATGATGATGATAATTTAATACTGTGCACATGCAGGTGTTTTGTGTTGGGCCATTACTCACAGAGCACGGGGGAGATGCTCGGGGGGTCCCTGTTTGCTGAGGTGCTGAGTGAGACACAGCCAAAGCAGCTCTGCCCTTCCCCGGGGGTGGAGAACTGCAGAGAGCTCCGGCAACAGCAAAGCCCCCGGGCAAGGACCGAGGGAAGGCTGGGAGAGGATCCCAGGGCCTCCAGGAGATGTTCAAGGGTCCAGTGCAGAAGTGGAGGCTGGAGGTGATGTGGTTGTGCTGGTTCTGCTGAGAAGAGCTGAGCACAAAACATGTGGAGCACGAGTCTGACGAGGGAGCTGGAAAGGGGCTCAGCCTGAAGAAAAGGAGGCTTGGGGGGCCCTTCTGGCTCTGCACAACTCCCTGACAGGAGGGGGCATCCAGGGGGAGTTCCTGTTCTCCCAGGGAACAAGTGATAGACGTAAAGGACACAGCCTCAGGTTGCACAGGGGAGGTTTAGGTTGGGTATCAGGAAAATTTCTTCACTCAGAGGTTTGCCAAGCACTGGCACAGCTGCCCAGGGCATGGTGCAGTCACCTTCCCTGGAAGTGTTCCAAAAATGTGTAAAGTGGCACTTGGGATAGTGGTGGGCCTGGCAGTGCCAGGTTAAGGGTTGGACCGGATGGTTCTGGGATTTTGTTGTAAGATAACTCAGCCGGGTGTTTGCAGCTGCAGCGGTCACAGCCCAGGGCTCTGCAGGAATGCAGAGGTGCTCCCAGGAGCCAGAGCTGTGTCCTCAGGCAGGTTAAAGCAGCTCCTCTGCATCACCAGGCTGGGAACAGCCATTCCCTTGGCTCCAGGTCCCATCCTGCCCGAGCCAGCCCTGCTGAGCCCAGGCTATTCCCCTGCCCTCTTTGCTCCCAGCACCTTGGAGTCACATCCCGCAAAACACAGACAGTGCCTTGGCCCTGCGTTTGCCATTGGCATTGCAAGGAGAGAGGGAGAAGCATCCACACCTCTGATAACAGAGCCACATTGCAGTTCCTGCACCTCAGCTACACAAATGGGTTCACTGGTGGTTAAAAACCCCAGCTAATGAGCAGCTCTGGCAGGAGGACTTGCTCGGGAGAGTGAATCCCGTGTGAGGAATGCCATGTGGGACTGCAAGGGAGCGATTCAGCGAGGGAAACCTAGGTTCATATGCAAAAACAGAGGATGTGTCCTGAAAACAGCAAAGGTCTTTGTGAGACAGACTGCGCCTGACAAAGCTTTCACAGGAAAGGTGTTGATCTCAACAAACTGCCTTTTTTTTTCTCTCTCAAAAGAAAAAAATATTGGCAACAATTTCCCACCGATACTCCAGCAAAGGAAATATGATCTCATCTTCCCTCAGAGCAGCTCCCTCAGCCTGCAGGTGATAATTCATTCCCCATTGTCAGGCTCTCCCCTGGTTACACTCCTGCATCTGGGTGCTGCATTGTTGATATGACCCCTCTAATTGCATTATTTCCTATTAATCCAGGTATTTTTCCTCTTAACTTTTCCAGCCTGAACTCATTAAGGTGACAGTCTGCTCCAAGCTTTATACACCTGTGGAAAGCATGGTTTTAGCTGGTGCTGTCAGTTTTTATGGCATGGAATCTAATGCCCATCTCCATTCCTGCAGGCATCTCCAAAATGATGAGTTATTATATGGACACAACCATCGGCAGTGCAGCTCCTTATCCTTTGGCTTGGCCTGGAATGATGGTAAGGAATGGACAGGACAAGGGGGAATGGCCTTGCACTGAATGAGGGTGGGCACAGATTAGATTTTAGTAAGAAATTCGCCCCTGTGAGGGTGGGCAGGCCCTGGCACAGGGTGCCCAGAGCAGCTGTGGCTGCCCCTGGATCCCTGGAAATGTCCAAGGCCAGGCTGGACACTGGGGCTTGGAGCCACCTGGGACAGTGGAAGGTGTCCCTGCCCATGGCAGAGGTTGGAGTAGAGACAGTCTTTAAGGTCCCTTCCGATCCAAATCTTTCCATGACTGTTTAAAAGACAGGAATTTGGGCTGGTCTCCTACCCCAGCAGTTTTCTCTCAGGTTGCTGTGATTCCTCCAGCCCTGACCCAGCTCGCTGCCATCTCCTGAATATCCAAGGTTTTGGGTAGTTCAGGGGAGTCCTGAATTCCAAGCGTTTACCCAGAGCTTCTCTGACCCTCTCGAGCCTGCAAACCTCCCCTGGAAATGGGATCCTGTGTCGGATTTCCTGCGCTTGTGTTGGGAGGATTGTCCCGCTGCCTGCTCCCCCTGCTGACCTTCACCTGGGATCAGTGGGATCAGCACAGAGCAGGGCAGCATTTGGGAAAGGTTCCCGTGGTTTTCTGGAGCTCTGGGACCATTCCAGTGCTCCCTTTCCCGAGCCAGCTCTGTTTGCAGCTGATGGGTGGTTGTGTGTAATAAAGGTTGGAGTGTGATCCTGGGACAGGATGGGCAGGGATTTGAGCCTTTTTTAGGAAAATCAGATCCATATTTAGGGATATCTGATCCATATTTCAATAAATCAGACCTATATTCAGAGAAATCAGACCTCTACTTAGAGAAATGACATTTCTAACCATTTGTCCAAAGAGCTGCTGAGCATTAGAGGTTAAATAAGCTCTGGGCTGACACCTCAGCCTGCACAGAACTTGTGCTAAAACCCAACATTTTCCCCAAACTGGGAAGAAAAGCCCACCCTGAGCTGTGAAATATTCCCAAGGCAGCTTCATAGCTTTCCTTTAAATGGTTCCGAGCAAGCATTTGGCTTTTAAATATTGATTTGCCATCAAGGAAAGCTATTCCCCCGCAGGGAAATGGTAACAATGATAAAAAATTCAAACATCCTGCATTTATTTATAGGTATGTGCATGGCATTGTCCTCTTCTAGGGAGGCAAACATTTAAATGCAATGTATTTATTATATGGTATATATGTATATCTGTGTGTCCATGGTAGATATATATATATAATATATACATGCAGATGCACATAATAAATATGTTGTGTACATATATATACACACACTATATGTACATAAATATATATATATAAAATTGGTGTGTACAAAATAAAATGAAAATTATATTCTGGGATAATTTATTAAAGTTTTGTTCCCAATCTAAACAAATCTATGTTTCTAAATACCTCTATATCTATGTCTAATAAACATATTTTCTTTATAAAGTATAAATTTAGCTTCATATGCAATAAAAATAAGAGTGTAATTTATATTGAGTTATAAACTAGGATTACATAGGTGTGGGTGTATAAATGCTTACATCACACATGTAATCCGTACATCTATGCATTGTGTGTTAACACATAATAATACAGTATATTATGTAATGTTTGGGTAATAATACATTATGTTATATAAATTATAGATGCATCTGTACATTTCATAAGAGGTGTATAACTAATATACCCATGTGTGCATAGCACATGTATAAACATATCTGTGGACACAATAATAAAACCAATATAAATAACCCACATATAAAGAAAATAATCCCAAATAATATCCCTATAAATAGGAAGAGGAGCATAAATATGGCAGCTGGGACCAGGCTCCCCCTCAGTGCCTGGGCAGGGCTGTGGTTCTGCACCCCCTGGTCACCCCCCACATTTTGGGGGATTTTGGGGCCTATTGCTGCCTAAGAATGACATTCCCAGTTGTGGGGAGTGGAACAAACCCCTGCCACAGAGGGTGTCCCCATGGGAGACCCCTCAAGTGGAAATCCTGCCAAGCTCAGCCTCACTCTGACCTTCACTTTTCTCCTCATATTGGTTTAAAAAAGGCCCTTTTTGGCCCCGTCCCAACACCCCTCAGCCAGATGAGCTGGGATCTGCCAGAGCAAGACTGGCTGCCTGGTTTTGGGGAAGCCCCACGCCTCCTGCACGTCCTGGGCTCCCACGCCCCTGACAGTTCCCTTCTGCTCCTTCCAGAAACAAGGAGTCCCTGGTCCCTGTGAGGATCCCTGGGTGACATGTGGCTTCCAGGCCTCCTGCTGCCAGCCCCGGCCCTGCTGCCCGCTGTGGGATGAGCCCGCCACACAGGAGGTGCCCACCGGGCTGGAGCACTACGGCACGGGTAGGACACGGGGGTGGCACGGGTAGGACACGGGGGTGGCACAGGCAGGACACGGGGGTGGCACAGGCAGGACACGGG
>VXAX01004834.1:332873-346141 GCA_013399835.1 Leptocoma aspasia
GACAGGAGGGTGGCACAGGCAGGACATGGGGGTGGCACCTTCCCTGTGCTGGGGGGCTCGGAGCAGCCTCAGCTGGAAAAACGAGCCTGAATCTCCAGCAGGCCCTGTTTGTTCTGTCCCCCTGTGGTGTCCTTCCAGATTTGCTTTCTGCCCCAGTCCTGCCTTCGTTTATTGGGCATTTTGCCCTTAGTGCCTCCCTCAGGCACAGCATCACCAGGTTGGTACTTGCCTTGATGGTGTCAAGGGTCTCCCTTAGTGAAGATTGGCCCAGAAAGCAGAAAAAAACCTTTAAATATGTGGGTTTTTTTTAAATCTATTGTCCTCCTATTGAAATTATACTGAAGGGTGGGAGCTTTTTTCCTCCCTGCCATGTTGTGGGAGAGCTCCTCTCCCCTTTCAGGTGGTGATTTTGCTGGTTTTTGGAATTTTGGAGTTCTGTGTGCACCTCCCTTGCATGTAGGGGCAGCAGCCCTGCTTGCCCTGGGGTCTCTGGGAGGATCCCATGGGCAGGGTGGACCTGCCAAGCTGCTGCTTGCTTCCTCTGCATTTCTCCTGGCATTTGCAGAACTAATGTCGTGGCTCCTGGTTAGTGGCTTTGGAAAGTGGCATCCATGGAGGCTTGCAAGGGACAGGAATTCCCAAATTGCCATTCTGCTCTGCTGGTACTTTTGGGTCTCTTGTAAGAAAATGCTTTGCACTGGCACAGGCTGCCCAGAGCAGCTGTGGCTGCCCCAGCCCTGGAAGTGTCCAAGGTTGGGACACTTGGAGCAACCTGGCATAGTGGAAGGTGTCATTGCCCATGGCAGGAGGTGGCACTGGATGGGCTTTAAGGTCTCTTCCAACCTAGTTATGGCATTTTTTGGTTCCTTGGGAGGTTGGTGGTCACCAGAGTTGGAGAGGAGAGGCCGTGCTGGGCTATCAGCTAAAGGAATTCCCTGCCTGGGCCTAGGGAATGTCTCCTCCTACACCTTTATAGTTTGGCAGTCGTTAGAAAAGCACCAGTGTCTGATTCTTGCCCCAACACATGAATTTTCATGCTGAGCTTGCACTTTGGGCCGTTTCTTGTGGTGGGGTGGAATGAGATGAGCTTTAAGGTCCCATGCAAGCCAGACCATCCTGGGACTCCAGTATGAGCAGCTGGCAGGGCAGATGTTCTCTGGCCTGGGTGGGTGAGGAGGGAGCAGCCCAGGGCTCAGGTAGCCCCCAGCACGGCCCAGCCACGGAACCCAGAGAAAGAGCTCAAGTTGCACAATGGTGACCTTTGCCAAGGGCCAAGATGAAGTTTATGTTTCACTTCAGTCCCACATGAGCCTGTCCTGAAGCACTTAAATCCCGAGTAAGCTTCCCCGTGGCGTGTGCTGCTCTCCTGTGAGTGGTTCCTGCTCGTTAGTGGTGCTCATTGGCCCCTGGGGAGGGAAAGCCCTGATGTTCAGAGACTTTGTGCAGCTGAGGAGTTCAGCAGAACCACTGACTGCTGCGGTCAAATGTACAGTTTGAAATCTCTCCTTGGCAAAGGTTCAGGCATTTGGGTTTTTTTCCTTTCTCCTTTGGTGAGCACTCGAGTGTGAGCAGGAGATGGACATGGAGAGCTGTGCCTGTGGCCAGAGCAAAGCCCCTCTGCTATTCCCAGGCATCCTTATTCCAGCTATTTGCTCAACTCCTGTGAGTGACCTCTCTCAGCATGATGTCAGCTCTGCTCTGATGAAATCTGCCCTGGCAGCATTTGGATTTGCTCAAACATTTTGCAAGTCTGTGCCTGGAAAGTTTTTTCAGGGCTTTTTTTCCCCAACCCTCTCCCATTTTCTATGAAAGTGCACTCTCCAGGGACCAACATATCTGCAGCCCAGATCTTCCTTACTCCACGATGGCTCTGTGAACTTTCTTCCTGCAGAGGCTGGAGCCTGCCTCAAACATTAGTGAAGCCAGGGAAAGAAATCCAAGCTGTTGCTGTCTTCCACAGGTTTTGATCCAGCTTTTAGTAGTTGGGATGAGCAGGACAGGCCCCTGGGTGTCTTGCAATACCTAAAAATTACTTTTCAGCTCTTCCTGTTGCAATGCAAGGTGCTCTTTCTCTGATTTGTTTTTCAATGTTGCTGGTTCTTCAGTCTAGAGCAGTTTCTAATTTTAAATGAGAGGAAACTCTTATTTGTATATGGGGCCAGGAACAGCCTTTCATTTCTCCTTTGTGTCTCGGCTGCACATGAAAACCATTTGTCATCTATTCTTCTGCTGCACCAGAGGCTATTTTGGTTTTCATGGTCTTGATGTTGGTGAAAGAAACAAGTCAACAAGGAAAATGCAAGTGTGAATATATCCTCCTGCAATAGAAACCCACAACATTTCTAAGAGTTTGAGGGCTGCTTGCGTTTAGGGAAGATGCTTTGCCTTTGAAGCTTGGGCAAGTTTATTTACACTGTGCTTGAAGCTGATAAGATTATTCTGTGATATGGATAAAGGAAACCCTGGTGTGGATTTAGCTCATAGATAAAGCAAAAAGGGGTGGAGCTTTTTTGGCTTGAAAGGCCAACATTTGAAAATGGACTGGAGTCAGTTTTATTTGTCAGCCTGTACCACATGCACATGTTGGGAATGTCACTGCCCAGGGATCATCACAGGGAGGGAAAGGCCCAGCCCTGAGGTGACAGAACAAGGCCACCCAGAGGGGAGCTGCTGGCTGCTCAAGGACAGGAGCTCTGCTCCTTGCACAGGTGGCATCAGGTCTGTGAAGGCACCTTGACTGCTTCATCTGCCACCCAACTGCA
Organism: Leptocoma aspasia; assembly: GCA_013399835.1. Taxonomy (NCBI): domain Eukaryota; kingdom Metazoa; phylum Chordata; class Aves; order Passeriformes; family Nectariniidae; genus Leptocoma; species Leptocoma aspasia. Next base: position 335,636 of record VXAX01004834.1, read on the forward strand.
GGTGCCCAAAGCATTGCTGAAAGGATGCTGAAAGCCACACTTAGCACATTATGGTGAATTCATAAGGAAATAGGATCCTAATATTTCTCCCTGGGAATATTTTTTAGATCATACAAGGTTAGGTGTAAAACTGGAGTGGAAGAAAAGATTTGCTAGTGGAATTATCAAATTATTGTGGGGCTCTGAGCAACGTGGTCTGGCGGGTGGCATCCTGCCTGAGGTGCAAGGGTTGGAATGAGATGATTTTTAAGGCCCTTTCCCACCCAAACCACTCTGGGATTCTGTGATTCCATTACAATTTCAGCATGGACACGGTGCTGGCTGTGCTGCCTTTAGGAGCCAAGGCCACTTTAACAGTCCCTTCCACTCAGAGTGGGTTTGTTTTCCTTACTGATAGGGGAGATAAAACTGTTGTTAATGGCAAGTGAGGGGTGGAACTACTCTGACTCCAGCGGAAGAAGTTTCTACAGCTGTTGTGCTGAATTAGCATCCTTGGACTGGAGGTATTCCCAGCCTTTTGGATACTTCTGGAGCATTTGGGGAAGTGCCCTTGGCTTCACTGAGAAATGCATCACTGAGCCCCAGAATTGCTTGGGTTAGAAGGAACCTTAAGGATCATCTCATTCCAATGCCCTGCCACTGGCAGGGACACTTTCCACCAGAGCAGGTTGTTTTAAGCCATGTCCAGGCTGGCCTTGAACAATTCCAGGGATCTTTTGGAGAGCAAAAAGCAGAGCTGGTGCTTCATGGACATCAAGTCCTTGCAGCCTGGCTGCCCTGGTGTTGAGCTGGTTTGCCAGGAGAGCCAAGCCCTCGCAGAAACACATGGGTGTGCTCTGCCCCCACACCAAGCAGGGGTGGATGCTCCCCTGTGCCCCATCCTGCCGAGCCTGGGATCTTCCTTCCAGCCCAGCTCTCAGCCCAGCCTGGGCCGCAGGCTGGGGTCCCACGGGGCTGCCCCCATCCCTGGCCAAGCCTCCCTGCTTTTCCCCATGTGTCCCCCTCCTTTGCCTGCTCTTCTCCTGGTGGAGAACCCTGCAAGAAAACATTTTCTGTGAGCAGTTTCTGGGCCGTCTTCCAGGCCCACGCTCGGAGGAAAGGGGCTTGGGGAGGAGGAGGAGGAGAAGGGGGGAAGGTAAAGCTGACCAGGCTCAGCCCAATGGCTTCTCCAGCTGCAGAGCATTTTCTGAGCAAAGCTTTTTTTTTTTTTAATCTCGTTTTATTTTTTTCATGTCCTTTTATCCTATTTTTAACTGCGGCCTCCTTCCTTTTCTCAGCCTCCTCCAACACTTCCCCCTCCCCTGTGCTGCGCTGCCTCCCCCGCACGCTCTCGTGGAGATGAATGGGCGCCTTCTCACAGGGCATGCACAGCTGCTGCTCCTGCCTGCAGGACAGCCAGCCCTTCTCTGGGCCAGCCAGGATCATCCCTGGGCCAGCCAGGCCTTCTCTGGGCCAGCCAGGATCATCCCTGGGCCAGCCAGGATCATCCCTGGGCCAGCCAGGCCTTCCCTGGGCCAGCCAGGATCATCCCTGGGCCAGCCAGGCCTTCCCTGGGCCAGCCAGGATCATCCCTCGGCCAGCCAAGCCTTCCCTGGGCCAGCCAGGATCATCCCTGGGACAGCCAATATCATCCCTAGGCCAGCCAGCCCTTCTCTGGCCCAGTGAGCCCTTCCTTGGGCCAGTCAGGATCATCCCTGGGCCAGCCAGGCCTTCCCCGGGCCAGCCAGGCCTTCCCTGGGCCAGTCAGGCTCATCCCTGGGCCAGTCAGGCTCATCCCTGGGCCAGCCAGGTTCTCCTCACCCTCTTTAACAAACCAGGAGAAGGTAAAGGAGGATGTGCAGGAAGGTGAAGGGAAGCAGGATGGGGGAAAATCAGGGTGAGCCCCCATGGGGATGGATGCACTGGATGGGAAATCATTCCATGGCTCAGAGAAAGCCCTACACAAAATCCTGCCCTTCCCAACCTGCTGCAGCATTCCCTGATCCACAGCTCCCCCAGGCCCAGGGGCTGAGTGAAAGTTCTGGGCTCTGTTGTCACCCTCTGGCTGCTGAGATGACACAGCCTCTCTGGGTCTGGAGCTGTTTAGGGCCTGGCTGGAATGGGGGTTCTTTTACCTTTCCTTTGTGGACCTTTGGGTATTCCATTGCTCCAGCTAAAGGCCAGTCCCAGCTGCTGTGCTGGGGCACTCTGGGCTGTTGAAGGACGCACATCATTTTCTCTGTTAAGGGCACTTTCCAAGCTGTTGGTGGAGAGAGGAGATCCCTCTATGCCTTGGGGATGAATTGCAGGGCTGTGGGATGCCTGTGGTGTGTTTGAATCTGCTGGGAAGGATGAGCAGTCCCTGCTTTGCTCTCAGGTCAGTGAGAGCTGGAGTGCCTGGTTCCTGTGGATCCTGTTGTTTCCCAGGTGAGGAAAACACACACAGGTGTTCCCGTGACACTCAGTGATGCTGGGACCTGCTGCAGCTCAGCACTTGGAGAGGATTATCCACACTGAGGCAATAGAATGACAAAAATCCAGGCTTTCAGTTTTCCATTTGTTTCCTGCCTGACTCTGGAAAATTCCCTGTCGCCTGTCCAAGACAAAACCCCAGGGATCTCCCTTTGCCTTGGTCATCAGCAGAGAATGAGCTCAGAGCTCTTTTCCCACTTGAGCTGCAAACTGGAGTCAGCTGGAGATGAGGGATTGTGCTTGGAAAAGGGCATTGGTCCCTGGGATGAGGCTGGGGAAAGCTGGAGTATTGGTGCATGGGTTTTGGGAGAAGCCTGGAGATTTGTTGGGATTCTCAGGTATAACAGGGCAGTGGAAGTTCAGCAAGAGGCAAAACTCGAGTTTGGGAGCTGCAAAAATGAACAGCAGCACTGAGAGCTCCAGTGTACCTTGGGGAAGGGACAATGGGATGTAGAGTCCAGGAGGAAGGGAATTGAGCCACAGCCTGTCCAGGCTTCCATGATGCCTTTGGCTGCCTTTCCATGATGCCTTTGGCTGCCTTTCCATGATGCCTTTGGCTGCCTGCAGAAGAGGTCTTGCTTTGGGGTGCCCTTGGAGCAGGACTGACCCCTCTATAGGGATGGATGAGCTGGATGTACTCGTTTGATTTTCCAGAGGAGAAAACCATCCTGCACCACCAAACACTTCATACAGGCCACACAAAGCAAAACTGGGGGGGGGCGTGGGGGGTGTGGTGTTTGAGCTTTCCCAAGAAAATCCCTCAGAACTGTGACCTGTGGGGACACTGGGCAGCAGAGAACCCTCTCCAGAGGGTTTGGTTGCCTGTGGCCAGCCCTTGTAGCAGCACTTAGGGGGCTTTGCTGGGCTGGTGAGGAGCAGGGAGGGCAGCAGAAGTGAAGAGAGATATTTGGAACAGGCTTCCCAGAGAAGTGGTGGAATCCCTGTCTCTGGAAATGTTCAAAAAATGTGTAAATGTGACACTGGGGGACACAGTTTAGTGGTGGACCTGACAGTGCTGGGGGAATGGTTGGACTGGATGATCTTAGAGGGTTTCTCCAACCTTTAGGATTCTCTGATTGTGTTTTCTCCCTGGATGGACAATGGGATGCCAGGAGAGCACAGCAGGGCAGGCAGAGGGGCTGTGGGGAGCAGGGAATCCAGGACCCTGCAAACAGCCTGATCCTTTCAGCTCTGGCAGCTCGGAGCACCTCTCTCTCCCTCCAGATGTTCCTTGTGTTTATGGCTGCTGGAGCAAGAGCCTGAACTCTCTCATTAATGCGTTTCTCTCTCTCTCTTCCTCACACTGAAGCCAGAAGTCTCAGCTCCGAGGCTGCAGCTGGGAAGGAGCTGGGGTGAGGGGTGGGAGAGGGGAGGGAGGTGTGCGCCAGCCTCCCATCCCATTCAGCTCCCCCTCCACTTCCCTCCCCCCGAATCCTCCCAAAATACACATGCCCCGCAAAAAGAAAAACACTGGCAGATTTTTTATTTCAGAAAGTAAACACTTAGGCCATGGGGGTCTGGAGGTTATGGGAAAAGAGGAAACCATTGGGCTAATCAGGCCGGGACACACTTCCCCTGCTGAAATAAAGCAGAAATCGCTGCCTCACAGGGCGCCGCTGTGGTTAACCCTGGGGCTGCCAGTGCCATGCCTCTTCCCTCAATCCCTGGGATTTGGTGCCTTGTTGTTCACTCTGGTGCTCCCAGTGCTGGGAGCCTGACTCTGCCCACTCGTTTTCCGTCAATCCCTGGGATCTGGTGCCTCATGGTTAACCCAGGGACTGCCAGTGCCATCCATGGAGTGTTTTCCCTCAATCCCTGGGATTTGGTGCCTTGTTGTTCACTCTGGTGCTAGCAGTCCTGGGAGCTGGACCCTGCCCACTCGTTTTCCCTCAGTCCCTGGGATTTTGGGGCTTGTGGTTAACCCTGGGGCTGCCAGTGCCATGGGGCTCTGTGAGCTGGACCTTGCCCGCAGGTTTTCCCTCAATCCCTTGGTTTTTGTACCTTATGGTTCACCCTGGTGCTGCCGGTGCTGCAGAGCCCTGGGAGCCCAGACCTCCCCACACATTTTCCCTCAATCCCAGTTTTCTGGCCAGGGTGAGGCACAGGGTGGAAGGCGAGCCAGCACTCTGCAGCAGTCCTGTGGCCCTTTGGGAACGAGCTGTTGGGAATATTTAGTAGGAAATGAATTTTTTTCTCTGGTTTATGAGCCATCCTATAGAATTTCATCATTATTCTTGCCTGAGAACTCTGCCTACCGGCTGCAAACCTCTGCAGAGAGGAAATCTCTCTCTGCTTGGATCAGCGGGATTTGGGCAATTTCTGCAGAGCTTTGAAAGATTTTCAGAAAGCTCCATTTTCCCATCCTTGCCAGATTTGCATGAGGTGTGTAAATGATTAGATCGTGGATTCTTTGGTCTCAAAGCCTCCAGGGAGGGATCCTTCCTGCTCTCTTTTACTCCAGTGTCTGTAGAGCACATGGAATGTGGGATCTGGCCAGGAGATGGGAGACCCTTGGTGCTCCCACAGGACAAGGAATGGTCTTAGCCCAGGTGAGAGCCCAGGGGCCTTTGTACCAGCTTACAAAGAGATCCCAATTATCCTTCTCAGAGCCTGGCCTTGGACTTCCCAGCTCCTTTTCCATCCCGAGCTGCACACTAGGAATGGGTGTCACTCCCAGGTCTCACACTTTTTCCAGCTCTGTGTGCTTTTGGAAAGACTGGATCAGTGAGCCAGAACGTTTATAAGTGAATATCAGAGACTGGCCATTGCTGGGACCGGGTCTGTTCCATCAGACCTTGTCCCAGGGATTGCTGACTCCCTTTGCATCCTGCCAGGCCGGGATTGACAGAGAACCCGGGGAGACTTTGCACCCAGATCCCTGCTGCCCCCAGGAACTCCAAATCTTGTCCCGATGCCCACACTGCCACAGTCCCCGAGGGAATTCCCAGGACCCAGAGCTGTCCCACAAGCCTTCCCTCTGCCTGGAATCACTGAGCAGGGCCTGAAAGCAAAAGCCAGCACGGAACAATCTCTAGCCAAGGGAAAGTGATCTTTCCATCCCGGCAGAGAAGGTTTTCCCTCAGTCCTGGGAGTGTGAGCAGGGGCGGTGAAAGGTGCCGTCACCGGTTCCTTGAGCCATCAGCCCCGCTCTTGCAACATTCCCACCAGGAGGCAAATCCCAGATAGCCGCAGTAGGGGAGCTGCAGACCTGCCGGGTCCCACCCTGCTATCTCAAGAATGCATTTGAACAGGAGCTGTTTCTGCAGCCTCTGGAGGTCGGGGCTTCAGATGGAAATCAGGCTCCAGAGACAGTCCCACAGGGCAAATTTCAGGATTTTTGGAGTTGGTGTTCAGCACAGATAAGCCCTCGAGAGTACAGATACTTTATCTGAGCCTTATCTGAGCTATTTGCATCACTTCAGCCTGAGAAACTGCTGTCAGACGTTTGGGGGAGGGAGGGGGGCAATTAGGATGGTCTTTCGGTTCTTTTAATTGTTATTTCCAACACAGAGACACTTCTGTGAGGATGGGACTGTCCTGTGCCCCAGCACAGCTCTGGGAGCTTGTCCAGGCTGGAGAGGGGAAGAGCAGGAAGATGTGCCAGGCTTAGGGAAGTAAGGACAGCATTAGGAGGGATATTCCTGGAAAGCCCTGTAAGGGATTGCATCTCTCTGCTCTCCTTCTAAAATGAGAGAGAAATCAGCCCGAGCTGCCTCTGCTGTCAGTTGGGAATGGAAATGTTTCCTCCTTATCCGAGCAGAGCCAGGGCTGAGCTTTCCAAAGGAGCTCTCTGCACCTCGTTTTCCAGAGCCTGCTTTGTGCCTGTGATGTTTCTCACCTTACCTGGAGCCTCTGGGGGAAATATGGGGTCCCTGATCTCTTGCTGCTCTCCCAGATCCCTCTTCATCCCAGCTTTGCAGCAATCATCTGCTGGACTGCGAGGATCCCACAGTGCAACCTCCTCTTCCCAGAGGGTCGGGGATTCGTTTTCACCCAAGCTTCCAGTCCTGGTGACTCTTCCCAGCACCCATGGTCATGGAAATAGAGAGTCCCAGAATGGTTTGGGCTGGGGGACCTTAAAGCTCATCTTGTTCCCTGGCCAGGGACACCTTCCACAGGACCAGGCTGCTCCAAGTCCTGTCCAGCCTGGCATTTTATGGGAGAAGGGTTCTCAGAGAGAATATCTAGGAGACCAGACTGGGTCTTACAGCTGGGGTTTGGAAGACCTTGGCTATATCACTTACCAGAAAGTCTTTAGGCATCTAAATCCCACTGCCTGCCATTGGAGTGAGATCCCTAAATCCCTGCAGCCGCTCCTGTGAGCCCCTGCACAGCAGTTTCTCATGTTGGAGAGGCAGATGATTAATTCAGTGCACATTTTATTGCCATACTTAATTCAGTGAGGTCAGGAGAGTGGCTGAGGGTCCCTGGAGAGCAGGGCTGTGCAAGTGCTTCAGATTACACACAAAAAGAGATGTCTGAAGTGATCCTTGGCTGCCGGGGTGGCCGGCCCTGGAGCTGCCTGCAGTGTCCCCAGCACGTGCTGGAGTTTCCCAGCCCTCCAGATGGACCTTCCCCCATGGGCTTTGGGATCAATAGGCTTTGGAAAAGCTGCAGTGGGTCAATTGTTGGCTGTTTGACCAGAGCTGGAACGTGGTTCCTCTCTGTGCAGCTGGTCCTGGGAGGGGCGGGCCTCTGTGGAGGCAGGCAGGGATGATGAGGTCCTGCGTGTGTTGGGATGTTGGTTTCTCTGGGGCACAGACATGGGACACTCGCTTGCCTGTCTCCAAAGTGGCGTCAGTGCGGTGTGGGAACAGCTTGGCATGGAGGGTGGACTTTGCACATGGGCTTATTTCCAGCTTTATGCTCATGAAAGGAGCTTCCCCGTGCCCTGTGAGCTGTCTTTGGAGACCTCGGATCCTCAAAGGTCAGACAGAGCTTCTCTTTCCATGTTTTTCCTTCCCCTGTGATGCTGCAAGGGCAGGTTGGGATGCAAAGCCAGGATGTCCACAAATCCTTGTCAGGAGGGTGCAGCCCAGTGGGGGTTGGTCTTTTCTCAGGGGTAACAAGGGACTGGACAAAAGAAAACAGTCTCAAGTTGTGCCAGGGTTTAGTATTTAGGAAAAATGGAGAAAATAAACTGCTCCGCCAAAGGGAGGACTTGATTTCTAAGAAGATCCAGCCCAAACTCCTTCTCCTTAACTCAGCAGCAGTTCTTTTTCAGGAGTCAGGAATGCCTTTCTCCCAGGTCCCTGTGATTCACTCCCCACATCTGAGATTCAAGTTTGGCCAGGGGGCTCTTGCTTGGTCAAACTGATGTCAGCGTTGAGGTAGAAAAAGCAAAAAAATTAAGAGATGCCCCAAGGGAGCCTGTTCATGGAAAAATTCTAATTTGGTCAGTTCCAGGCATCTTGCAGAAGAGTCTGCACTTGGGAGATTTCAACCCAGTTTTCCAGACTCTAGAGACAGGACTAATTCTGGAAGGCAGTGATGGAAATAAAGCTGGCATCTCCTCCTGCCCTGGACCAGCTCCTTACCACGAGCTACCTTGGGGTATCTGCGACATCTCCAGAGGTGACCAGACCTGCTCTTCCTCTGCTTTGCATCCAGCCCCTGCCTGACCCCAGGAGAGCAGAGGCCTCCTGTGTCTGGCAGCTCTGGCTGTGTTTCCATCCAGGCAAACAGCCACTCCATGGAAGTAGGAGCAGTTTTCCCTGCTCTGCAGTAATCAGGCTGACAGGATAATGAGGCAGCCCAATAGCTTTGCTTTTCCTTCTCCTTGTGCTGAGTCCCAGGCTGGGTGTCAGCTCAGTCCCCATATCTTCAGAAAAAACCTCTCTTTTTTTTCACTTTTCTCCTTGTTGCTGCCAAAACTGACAGATTGTTGGCGGAAATCATCAATATTTTGTCAAGACCAAATCCAAATATTTCCAGCCAAACCTCAGCGTTTTCTGGTGCTGATGCAAAAAACAAATCTCCGTGGGAAATGCCAGCAGGGAAAGCAGATGGAGCAATGGGCTGGAGTGTTCTGCTGCCCTGGCTCTCTGGTTGGGATGTGTGGCTGAGGGGCTGCGAGGTGCAGGGTGGTTGAACCCAGGAGCTAAATTTGGGCTGCTCTGTGTTTATTCAGAGCACAGGGGTGTAAACAGCCGTGCTTTGCTGACCTGCAGGAGCAGCCCGGCCTGGGCAGTTCATCCCACAGAGCCTGGAGCGCAGCAAGCACCGAAATTCCCTCCCTGCTTTGCAGGAGCAGGATGTGCTGCTTCAGCCCAGCCACACTCTGAGCTCAGGGAATGATTTTAGAGGTTTCACCCACCTGCTCCTGCCTGGCTGTGATCACCCTGCCCTTCTCCCCCCTACATTTGCTCCCAGCCCCTGCGTTTAGCACAGCCGTACTTCCACAACCATCTCTCTTCCCAAATCCCTGCCCCGGGGCCTCACAGCTCCGATGGCACTGGATCATGGTGGGAGGACTTTCCCCCCCTCAACCACCTGAAGTCAGAGTTTTTGGGGCTCTCCCACGCCTGCCAAGAGCACCTCGCCCTCACTGGCCGTCGCTGCCGCTCCTCACTTCATTAGCACCAGGGATGTTTATAAATGGCAGGATAATATTTTTCATTTCCAGTTTGGGTTTCCAGGGCAGCCACTTTCTGAAGCACTTAGGAAGTTTAGAGAAGATGAGGTTATATAAACGGTTTTCCCCCCTGGGCCCTTATTAATCAAGTGGCTGTGGAGCCATTCCCAGAGCTTTGGGATTGAGGGCACTAGCTGGGTGAGGGGAGGCAGCTTTTTCTTGGCTCCTGCCCTTTATTTGGGAGTTTGGGATGAATGGAGCTCTCAGACCTGGCTGTGGGGTTTGAAGGCAGCTGGAGGGCTGAGGAGGCTGCTCCTGGGTTATGTTAAACTGTGTTTGGGGCTGGACTCTTGTGTAGCCCCTTCTGGGCCTTCGTGTGGGCCATGGCATATCTTTTAATTATGTTTTTCCTGGCCCTGTGGATACATCCCTGTAAAATTTGGTTATTTGGTGTAAAACCTTTGCACTTCCTGAGTGCAGGGCAATTATGATTTCAACAACAGCGTGCATCAAGTTGATCTCTGTGCTTTTCCAGTGAAACCCTATGGGTGTGCACATACACTGATTAATAATTCCCTGATGCATTCCTAAAGCTTCCCATCTTTTTCCCACCCAAGCTCCACCAGCAGCTGCTCCCCAGTGTGGGTTTGGAAAACAGGAGCCAGCTTTGGTTGCCATTAGAATGAAACCAAGCTCTGCCTCCTCCTCTGTGTCCTTCCTCCTGCTGCCTCCTCTCCACAAGGGATGAGGAATGGGGATTTTCTGTTTTCCTTGGGTGGATGGAGCTCTGTCTGTAGCAGCAGGTCCAGCTGCTTCCAGCCTGGAGCCGCAGGTCCACAGGAAATCAGCTCATTAATCTGCTGCCCCACCTTCCCAGTCCTCCAGCCAGGCTTTCCCAGTGTGAAAATGATGATTGAAATAGCCAGAGGTGGGAAATGATGATTGAAAGTGGGTAAAAGGGATATTTGCAACTATTGTTGACTGGGGCCTTGACAGAAGAAACTGACTTTCTTCCGGGTCTTGGGAGCATGTGAGGAAAGGTGCTGAACATCTGGAGTGATTTAGGAGTTCTGGGCTGTTGTGCTGGAGCTTAGCCTGAGGAACTGGGCTGGGATGGGGAGAAAATCTTCCCATGGTTTTTGGCTCGAGCTGGTGCAGGTTGGGTGTTCAGAAGGTCCATGTCCAGCTCCCCCAGGGGTGGTTGTGGTGGCCCAGGACATTTCAGGCAGCTCTGGGGTGCTTGATGCATCATCTGAGTGGATTTTCTTCACTTCCCAGAACTCCTTTTCAGATTGGAAGGAAACTCTAAACCCCAGAGGTTATTTTGTTTAATCTTACAGAACATAAATTGGCTTCCCAGCCTCCCTTTGGCCTCATCCTCATCCAGGACCTTCCCCTCCCACAAAATCCTCCTCGAAGAGGTGAACTAACTGGGTGAAAAGAGCTTGTTAACAAATTACTTTTAATGGGCCTTTTTTTTT
>VXAX01004834.1:354168-409894 GCA_013399835.1 Leptocoma aspasia
TCCCCGCCTGTTCCCATCGTTAGCTGGGATGTGCGTTCCCCCCATCCCTCGCTGGAAATGTCTTGTGTGGTCCAAGCACTCGTGGTATTTGGGAAACACAACTCCAGCGGTAAGTGCTCTGGATTTAGCACGTTTAATCCAGGAAAATCCGCCGCTTTGATTTTTTTTTCGCCCTTCTGGAGCTGGAGAAATGGGTGGAGGGAGGATGCAGAGAGCAACACGTTACTGAAGGGAGGCGAGAAGGGTTTTTTGTGTGTTGTAGCGGGGTGAGTTCAGCTGCTGCTGGCTGTGGTTACTGCTCCGAGCCGAGCCCTGGCCAGAATAAGGGCTGCTGTTCACACACTGCTGGCGTCTGGCTGCTCGCTGACCCCGGGCGCTCAACTCCTCTCTGCCCTGCCCAGGCGAGGTAGAGGATGAAGCTTGGAGGACCCGCAAGGGGAAAAAACACAAAACAACCCTTTTTTCTGCATTAAACGAGTCCCGTTGCTTCATCTCTCCCTGCTGCAATTCCCACCGCGCCAAACTGGAAGTTTGCTGGATTTTGTGCAGCACCAGTGCGGCGAAGAAAATCAAATTAAAGATTGAGTTGTTGATTAAACATTTCTCTGCCGGTTAGGAAGTTTCTAGGAACGCCAGAAAGGAGGCACAGCTCCTGAAGGCGTTGGGATTTTGGGCTGCATGTGGAAATAAAATGACAGCTGAGTGCTGGAGCCGCACGGGGGTTGGCGCTTAGACTTCAATAGATGCTGGTGCAGCATCAGCTGGGCTGCAGAGAGCTCCAAAGGCAGCACCCGCCTGGGCATCAGCCATCCATGGGCTACGGAGCGTCCAGCGCAGGAGTGTCTCCCTGGGGATCCCTCCTCCCGCCCTCCCTGGCCGCAGGGAGCACCCTGTGCTGGTCAGAGGGTGCCAGTGCTCCCTGCTCCGGCAGCAGGGCTGAGCCTGGCTCCCGGGGGGGCTGGGGAGCACCAAGCTTCAAAATGCCCGAGGGATGCTAAGAATGCACCTACACAGGTGAAATGAGAGGCTGGAGTGGAGCTGAGGACCTGTTTGTGCCTATTTCCTAAAACTTTGGTGAAGACTCATTCCTGCCCCTCAGCCCCTGAGGACAGCCTGTTTGTTTGGAAGGGAGGAAAATGGGATAGGAATAAACACCTGGACCATCGGGGTGGGGTTTGTTTTTCGCTCCAGAGTAAAGCATCTGTTTAAATTTGCACTCTCCTGGTGTGGGTGAGAGCTCTCACAGAGGCTCTGTGTGCTCTGGGTGTCTGGAGCAGTGGAATTCCCTGGTGCCTGAAGGGAGGACTCAGAGTTTCATCCTGCCTTAAGTTCATTTTCTTCTGTCCCTGAAAGCTCTTCTGCAGCTGATGTCAGCAAACAGTTCTTAGAACTGACCCAAAGTTTAAACTTGGGCAGGAAGAGCGCTGAAAAACACAAACCCAAGAGGTGGAAACGAGCTGCTCCCCCATCGGCCTCAGCTGCAGCCACTCCTGTGCTGCTGGCTGCGCTCGCTGGGAGCCACAAAGGTCAGTGCTGTCAATTAGCTGGCTTAACCTCATTTCCCCTCCAACTCAGAGAGAACGCTGCAGCTTTCTGGTTTGGTGGGATTGATGGTGAGGGAAGGAGTGTGGGTGCTGCTGGGTTGTGTTCCTGGGATCCAGCCAGGGGAGGAGAGAACATCACTTCTCTCTGCTAGTGGAGGACTCATCTACTCCCTGATGGCTCCTTCAGCCTGGAATCTGCCACCAAATGTTCCCATCGTCTATAATTCCAAAATGGGCCGAGAAGGACTCCAGCCCCCTGTCCCTTCATAGAGCAGCCTTGCCCGATGTGATCCATGGGGTTAACCTTGGGCAGGGAGGGTCCCTACAGCCAGAGGATTTCAGCTGTGCAGGATGTTTGATGTGCCAGGTGCCTGATGCCCCATGAAGCTCTGTCCCCTCCCACCCCCAAACCAAACCCTGCTCCACCCTACTCCTCTGCCTGCAAAACTCCGGGGAGATTTGTGGTGTGTCCAAAGGGTTTAAAAATAACCTGGAAGGGATGTGGAGTTGTAGAAAGCTTCCAAAGCCAAATCTGCCCCCTCCACCCCCGCTATTACCAGCAGGAATGTGTGAGTAAGATGAGCAGGTCAGAGCCAGAACCCCACGGGGATGGGTTCTCCTTCAAGATACAATTCTGTGTGTGTGGGTATTTTTATGAGGATATGATGGAGAGGGTGGTAACATCATTGTGGTTGTACATACATGGCTGATCCACCAATGGCTTGGTGGGACGTTTTCTGAGACAGTAGAACCCCAAACCATGCAAAATTCAACGCCAAGGAGAACTTCACCTGAGGGCTGATGAATGCTGCCCTCCACAAATCACTTTGTTTCCTGCAGCTCTGCCAAGCTGCATTTGCTGCCTGTGGGCAGAGTGGGAAGCAGCTCCCCAGCCCCTGCTGGGAGCTGTGGGGTGTAACTGGGGCTCCCAAGTGCTCATTTCTTGCTAAGGAAGCTGTGGATTTGCTGCCCCCGAGGTACCAGAGCAGGGCTGTAATCCCAGGTGTCATTCCTGGGCATCCCAGGTGGAGCAGGGATGCCAAACTCCCCATCCTGCATCCAGCCCTCCTTTTGCCTCCTTTCCCTGGAGGTGTGTTACGGCAGCAGGGGTGGATTTGTTCCTGGAAAAAGGATTTGCTCCGTGCACACGCAGCACAGAAATCCGGACTTTTTGGCTCTTCCCATGCCTACCCTGAGGACAGCTGGGACGTGGACACGTTGTTTCCATTGGCCTGTGCGTGGGTGGCATCCCAGGGGTGTGTTTTTATCTGGCAAGAGCTTTTCCCTCTGTTTAGATTTGGGACAACATCAGTTAGGGCTGAAGCAAGATTTTCCTGTGCGACCCAAACCTCTGTGAGATTCTGGTTCTCCTGCTGCGGTGGTGCAGGGTGCAGGGTGCAGGGAACACGTTACACAGCTTCCATGCTGCCTTTGGATGTAGGACCTGCCTGAATCGTGCTTCTCCCCCTTCCCACAGCCAGGTCAGGCTTTGCTTTCACTTTCAGCGCAGACAAATACGGGAGTTCGCATTTAAAGCGAGCCTGGCAAATGCAGAGCTTCTCCACAGAGCCTCGCCGCGGGCAGGTGGCAGAGAAAATACCTCTTCTTTAGGTTTTAGGAGGGGATTCTTCATTCTGTCCTCTACCTTGTGTAGGGAGGACAAGTTTGCAGCCATCCCTTGCCCCCAGGTGTGCATGGAAGGGGGTCACAGCTGGATCAGCCTGACCAGCGGGGGTCAGTTTGCTGAGCTGGTCGGGGTAAAAGTGCTCAGGGACTTGGGACATTTATTCTCATCCAAAAAGACAGGTTTGATCCTGCGTTATCCTTGCAGGGCTGAGCCCTCCAGCTGTGTCAGCTGCTGTGTGACTCAGTTTCCCTGCTGCTGACAGGCGCTGGCTCCTGCACGGCCACGTTTTCTTTCCATGCGGGATAAAACACAGCAGAGAACTCCAGCATTTCCCTCCCTGCTCTGGCATGTTCTCTGTCCCTCTCTCTGCCCCAGTGGCGCTGGGAGAGCGCTCACCTGTCCTCCCGGGGACACACAGGATGCCAGAGCCTGGGGAAAGGAAAGCACTGATTGGTGTTTCCAGGGATGCAGGGAATTGCACCCGGATCTGTTGGAATGCTTTGCTCTGCAGTGCAGCCAAGGTGAGAGCTGGGCTCGGCTGGGGATGCTCTGTGTGGGCTGCAATGATCAGCAGCGAGGCTGAGGCTCAGAAATGGAGGGCTTGGCGCTGCTCTCGCATTTTCGGTGCTGATTGCCTGCGGAGGAGGTGAGAACTCAGCTGAAGAAGAGCAATTACCTCTGTATGCGCTGACAAAATGCCCATTACTGTGGTATCCAGCCGGGATGCGGGAATGAGAGCTTCCCAGGAGGGGGGACTGGCTGCACTTGGCTGCCACCAGCTTCAGCTTTTTTAGTGTCAGCTTCACACCAAAGCTCTGAAAAGGGGTGGAAAGAGGGCAGCTCACGGAGCTGTCCTTCAGGCGCACATCCACCAAAGCGCATCCCTGGTTTTTAACCTGGGTACAGGGCGGGAGATTTCCAGGGAACAGGAGCAAACCCCCGTTCCTTTCACGTTTCCATCCCGAACTCCCCAAAGCACGCACCAAGTGTGTAATTACAGTGCCGTTACATGAAGTGGCCCCTAATTTGCCATGTAATTACGGCGTGCCATGCTTTGATGGGCCTTACAGAAAGCAGGGATAACACAGGCTCACGCTGGAATGCTGCGCTCCAGCTGTCCAAGGCGAGCTGCTGAGACATCCTAAGACTTCCTGCGCTCCCAAATCTAGAGCAGACTACAGGCAGGCAGGCAGCGAGTGGCTGGGACTCCAGCAGGACTGTGGCACACTGAGCTTTGCCACAGGATTATCACTGAATGGTTTGGGTTGAAATCCTTAAATATCTCGTCATTCCACCTGGGACACCTCCCACTATCCTGTCCAACCTGGCCTTGGACACGTCCAGAGACGGGGCAGCCACAGCTTCTCTGGGAGCCAGCTCTGGATTTGCTGCTGTGGAACTGCAGGCTTCCGTGGCAATGATGGGAAAATGTGGAACTCTACAGCTGCATTCCTCTGGAATGGATCCTGCTGTGTGAGGAGCGAGGGGCAGCTGGATCAGGTTTAGGGTGCAGAGGCTGTCCCATAGATTAAACCCTCAGGTGGGTGTGAGTAGGACCAGACTGTCTGAATACATGTCAGGGATGTGAACTGGCAGAGCTGTCACCCGAAATGCCAAGTGTCAGCTGTGGCACCAGGATCCACTGGGATTTTGGGGAAGAAGGGAACAAATCCAAGTAAATCTGTCCCAGATAAGGCAGGAGAGTCTTTTCCTTTTTGCACTGTCAGCTGGTCCTTGCATGGCACAGGGTGAGGAAATGGCATGATTTAGGACAGCAAGTGTCACTGCTGTCCCTGGTCCAAAGGACGGAGCTCTGGCACCCTCCAGGCTGACAAATCTTGCTTGATGGAGCGCCTGTGCTGGGTAGGAGTGTGCCAGGATGCTGAGGAGGTGCACAAGGAGGGGATGATCTGATGTATTTGAGCACTAAAATTCCCCTGGAGCCAGGGCTGACTGTTCATTCATCCCACTGTGCCTGGGGATCCCTGTGGGAATTGGGGTATTCCCGAGGTGCAAGGTTGTTCCTCTGTAGGCCAAGCCCTGACTCCCCAGTTTGCTTTTTGGCTGGGAGTTCCTGGTGGATTCCAGTGTCTCTCCAGTGCCTCCTGGTGCAGCTCCAAGCCCTATCCCAGCAGGAGCCAGTGGCACAATCTGCAGCTGATCTGAGCAGCACAGCTGTCTCACAGCCAAAAATCAGGCCTGCAGCCCTTTTTTTGTAACCCCATGCCACAGTTATCCATCTCAGCTCTTTTGTTCCTCTTCCGTGACTAAGCTGCTCGCTGCCTGTGTTTCTTTTTTTTCCTTTCATTGTGTAGTTTATAATCTTCCAACGAGATACAGACAAAAATTTGTTTGCAGCGCTGGCCAAGAAGGCTCTTGTTTCCCTGGCACAGGGCCATGCTTACATCTCCAGTCAAAATACTGCTGGTTAAACAATAAATATTTATTGATTCCCCTACGAGCTCCTACATTTTTCCCAGGTGCAGTGGAATTTGAGGGGGGAAAGCACTTGAGCGCTGCCCAAGGCAGAGCTGGGAGATGGCTCCGGAGATAATGGGCCTGGAGTGCCGGATCTCCTCCTGCAAAGGTGACCCTTGGAAAGCTGGGATGGGTCCTGCTGCACAGCCCTGCAGAGCTGCTCTCATCTCTCCAGCCCAGCTTTCCCAGGGCTGGGGATTTGTGCCTGCAGGCTTCCGTGGCAATGATGGGAAAATGTGGAAATCTACAGTCACTTTATGTGCCTGAATATCTCCTGGAAGAGGGGAGAATCAGTCTGGGATGGACACAGAGTTGGAGGCCAAGTGCGCAGAGATGGCAAAAAAAGAAATAAATCCTTGAATCCCAGAATGGTTTGGGTTGGAATGGACCTTAAAGCTCATGCAGTTCCACCCCTGCCATGGGCAGAGACACCTCACACTGGACCAGGTGGCTCAGGGCCCCGTCCAGCCTGGCCTTGGTGGTTTCAGTTTGTAATTTGGTGTGAAGGCTCAGCCATGGCGCCTCAGTGCAGCCACCCCCAGCTCTGGAGCACTCACAGGCTGCAAACGCTGCCTTGCAGAGCCTGAGCCCTGCACAGCTGTGCTGAGGTGGAGGCAGAGCCCTCGGTGCTGTGCTCAGAGCTGCTCCGAGGTTTCCATCCTTCTCCAGAGGGGTGGCTGGCTCAGAGAAGCCCTGGGTGGGTCAAACTCTGCTCTCTCACTACCATCTCTTTTTGAACTGAAACTCTGCATTTTTACGTTGAGGTTTTGGGGTTTTTTTCAGTCAACTGCCAAAAATCCAAGACCTGATTTGGTCCTCTGTCCCATGAACATCACCAACTCATGGGAGCAATGCCGCCTGTGCAGGACCAGGCAGGTGACACGTTTTTCCCTGTCCCCTCCCCTGGCTGTGCTGACCTTGCACAGTTTCCTGGCTCTCAGGGCTGTGTCCTGCTCTGTGCAGGGCAGGTGGACCCGGTGTTTGCAGGAAAGCAGGAAGCTGGTGCAGCACAGCCCCTCCATCCCACATCTGGTTCCTGGAGCTTGTGGATAAATATAACCTGCCAGAAAAATATCACAAATGCACTGAGAAACAGCAGCTTGCATTCCCAGAGAGGAAAATCCCCTCGTTTCTGTGGCTCCCTCTGCTTTGGGAATGAGGATTGGAGTCATTGTGACAGCCCTGGTTGTGGATTGGGATGTGCAAAGTCACAGGGCTCTGTCTGGGTCTGAACTGGGCTCTGGGGCTGTAATTCCCATTCACTCATCTCCCAGTTGCTGCTGGGTACAACAGCAATACCTGCTCCAGCAATTCCCTGCTTTCCAGGGGGAAATTTCCTGCTTTTTCCCTCATGTTTAAACCTTTCCTATAAAGCCAGAAGGGGCAGAGACCTCCAGCTCAGGTGGGGTGAAGGAACCCCGGGGTTATTTGGGCTGGAACAAACGTCCTGGGAGGGTGTGCAGGGAGCACTGCTCTCCTCTGGGCTGTAGCTGTGTGTAGGATATCTTCCCACTGAATCCCATGTTTCTGGGATGGCTGTGGGGCTGCAGGCTGCCTCCTCACCCCAGCTGAGCATCCAGAGCTTGTTAATGAACAAAATGCATTTTCTTACACGGAGGGGATTCTAAATTGGCTCCACATGGGTTCTGTAGGTTGTCGCACTTTCCCGGAGGGTGATGGCACGAGCAGGAATGTGGGATTGATGAAAGAAGCCAGACACTGAGTCAAAAGCTCCCCCTCTCCCCTCGCCGTGCCCCCTCTCCCCCCATCTCATCTCAAATACTTGACGTGATTCCAAGGCATTCTTTACGTTGCTGGTGGGGAGCGCAGGAGAAGCCAGCCCAGGGACTGGGCTTTTCTTTAAAAGCTCTTTTCAAAAACATTGGGGCCTTTGACCCCAAAAGATGTTGAGAAAAGCTTTGATGAGACCTTGTTTTTAGGAAGCTGAGGCACAGCACTCCCATTCCGCCGCATCAGGGAGGTGGGAGCATCCTCAGTTGGGTGCTCCAGGTGTCCCTCTGCTTGCAGGATTCCTGTTCTCCATGGTCTGTGTTCCACTGCCCAGCTCCTCCCTGGCTCCTCCACAGCACCAGGCAGGCCCGGACCCATCTGCCTCCCAGAATTCCCAGTTTGGGGGTGCTGGGTGACTGGGGCAGGCTCAGCATCCCTCGGGAACCTGGGCATGGCAGGATGGGGCTTGCTGCAATTCCCACTGGGATGCTGCCTCTCCTGGGATGGCCTTGCAGGATAACACTGCTGACTCAGCGAAGCTGCCACTGCCACCAGCAGACCCCAAAAGCTGAAGCTGGACACTGGGCAGTGCTTTGGGGGTTCTTTTCTGTTGTTTACCCCCCACTGTCAGCACTTTTTATCACAATAATCAAACTGTGGCTTTTTGACCCACATGGAAGTGTTTTTCAGAGGTGCCTGCGTGTGTTTGTGCAAAGCCGCTGAATTTTGGTCACTGCTCTAGAAGCAGCAAAGGGGATTTTTATTTTCTTACCTTTTAGTTTTGAGCAATTGTTTACCGAAACCTGAACCCTCTGAAGAAACAACTTGCAAAAGCTGAGTAGTCCTGGCTTTTTCCACTGGAAAATTAAAAAAAGATGGAGTGGGACACGTGAAATTTGGGTCTTTTTTGTTTCCTTCTTTTTTTACCCATTATTGTTAGAAGCGGTTTGAAATTGCAATGCCAAGAGCTTTCTCTTTTCAAGTGCTCGAGGCACGT
Source organism: Leptocoma aspasia (assembly GCA_013399835.1). Lineage (NCBI taxonomy): Eukaryota > Metazoa > Chordata > Aves > Passeriformes > Nectariniidae > Leptocoma > Leptocoma aspasia. The sequence continues at coordinate 362,546 of VXAX01004834.1, forward strand.
TACCCAACTGCTCCATCCCTCAGACTGCTCCATGAGGTCAGCAAACGCAATTCCTCTTGGTCTGCAGCTGGAAATGAGGAAAAACTCCTTTGCTCAATCCCTGGCATCAGCCCCAGCGGCAGAGGAGCCCAGCAGGTTGGGAGCGGCATCGCGGTGCCCCGAGGCCGTGGCATTTCCCAAGCCCATGCCTGTGAAGGGTTGCCAGGAAGTTTGGGCTCGATGTCCGAGGCTGTGCCGGGTTCTGGGAAGGCTGGGAAAGTTTCGCTTTCCAGCGGCAGCAGCGGGGTTTGGGATCCGGAGCTGTCCCGGTAGCGGCGGGGCCGCTCCTCGCTGGGGCTCTTTCCATCCCTTTAAGCGGCTCCAGATTTGAATTTGGCTCCAAAGGCCGGAACATGAAAGGGCCCGGCCCTGCGCCTGTTTGCCTTCGAGCGGGATGACTCGCACCATTCTCGCTTCCAAGCAGCCGAGCCCGGAGCAGCCGGGGCCATATGGATCCTATAGAGTGACCCGACTGCCCGGCGGAGCGCAGCGGGATGGGGAGGGAAGGGATCAGGAGGGGCTGGCCCGAGCTGTGTCACCCCCGGGCTGGACCCTTTATCCCACTTCGGCGTCTTCAAGGGCTCCTGCCTTCCCTGGCTGTCTGGCTACCCGTCCCAGGCACTCACCGAGAGCCGAAGTTCGGCTGAAAGAAATTGTTAAAATAAAAGAAGAAGGAAAAAGGGGGATAAAACCCCGGAGGAAAAGGAGGAAAGGGAAGGGGAGGGGAGGATGATGTGCCTTTAAGCCGCGTGTGTAACTGCTCGCTAATCTGGTGACTAACTCCGTGCACGGCTGCCAAGCCGGGATCCATCCCCAGCCCAAGGCTCGGGAGTCATCGGGTCCCCTCCCTGCCCCATCCCGCGCCCCGCCGGGCGCCAGCCTCCCCGGCCCCCCGCACTCCCCATGGCAATTTATTTACTCATCTGGAGGGCACAGCCCCGGCGGTCTCTTGACTCAGCAGTCCGGGGCCGATGGGAGCTGCGGGAGCAAATTCCAGGCAAGAAATAATCTCATGATTTGTCTCGGAAAAGATTGCTCCGCAAAGATCCCCTGACGGTCACGGAGCGCTCCGTGCCGGCCCCTCTGGCACAGCCTGACCAGGCTCCCGATTTCCCAACCTCGGGCAGCCGGCCAAGGATCCCAGGGGGACTCACTGGAGCTTTCTCCCTTGGAAAAACAGGGATGGATTCAGAGACAGAGGATGGCACGGGGGCCTTGGAACCGATGCCTGTCCCCCCAGGACACAGGGAATGGGGAGCTGGAGCTGGCTGGCCAGGGCAGGGAGCCCTGGGGCTCTGTTGGGTTTTGGGGCATTCCTCCTTTTCTTCCCCTCCACTTTCCAGGGAGGGTTTAAGCCCTTCCTTCATCCCCAGGCAATTTTAATTCCTCCATTTGTGTTTTTGCCCAGGCACTGGCATCACCTCCTGGAGGGCTGGCACCAAAGATGACTTTTGAAGCACATTTATCCTTCATTTTTTTCCCCCCTCCTGTTGGCTCTTTTTCATCCTACATTTCTCTCATCCTGGTCTTTTTTCCCCACCTCCTCCCCATTCATAGTAACTGGAGTTCCATCCCTCTCCGAGGGCTCTTTGGGAGGTCTGGTCCCATACCCAGTGCCTTCCCATGGGTGCTGGCAATGGGGTGGGATTACACCAAGTTGGGAATTAAGGATCTTTACAAACTGGCATTTTCTGTGAGGAACGCGACGGGGGTGAGCAGGGCTGTTGGGCTGACAGCTCCTGTGCCTCCTCCTCAGCTGGGATCAAAGCTTGGAATCACACAGCTCCTGGGGCCATCCCAGGTCCCTGGAAGGGAGCTGGTCCAATGCACATTGTCCCTGGAGATAAAGGGAGAGAAACCAGCCTTGGATCACTGAGGAGTCACTCCTGAAGCACCAGGAGCTCGGGGCCAAGCTCCCAAAGGAAACTCATACCCCTCAGACCACACATCCAAGTCACTGCCAGAGCTCCTCCAGCCTCGTTAGGGTTGATGGAGGATTCCTGGAGCTCCTGGCACGGGCTCCCAGCTCCCAAGTCCCAAATGCCGCCTCCTCCACCCCCTCCTCCACTGAGTCTCTCCTAAAGAGCCTCTTGGCCGAGCAGCCGAATTCAATCAGCCCTTTCACCATCTGCTCCCAGGCACTTCTGCCGGGGAGGGCTCGGGGCCAGGGAGGCTGTAATTCCTTAATAGCTTCCGGATGCTTCGCGGGGTGGATGCAAGGCCTGGGAGTGTCTCAGCCTCTTTCCCCCAGCCCTTGCAGAGGTTTCCAAGCTCAGGCTTCCTCTGGGCAGATCCGAGCACCTCCAGCCGCTCAGATTTATCCCTGCCTGCCCTTCGCTCTTCCCGGCTGAGGCCAGGAGGTGACATAATCCTATCCTGGACAACGCTTGGCTCTGGGACGGGGATGACTGAGGCTGATGGGGCAGCCCAGCTCATCTTTGGCCGCCTTTCCCAGCTCACTCCCACCTTCATCTTCCCAGGGCTTGGTCTGGCCCAATCCCTGCACTGGTCCCTTCCCTGGTGGGAAGTTTCCTAGAAGTAGGAGCTGGAAAAGAAGAACTTTGGGAAAACCCTCTCTCCTGTGCCTGAGGATACTGGAAACCTGGATGTTACATGGTGTAACACACCTGGGCAAAGCCCAGGAGCCCTGTGCTCAGCCCGGGATGGAGATGATTAATCTTGGGGCTCTCCTGGAAAATCCCCTTTGTCGGTTTTCTTGTCTGCTTCAAAATTAATAAAACCAGGAGAATTGTTCCTGGGAAGTTGTGAAATGAAATTACTTTGGCACCACTGTTCCTGGGGCTGGCGTGGGCTGCAGAGCTTTGGTTCCCAGGTCCTTCCTGGCCTCCATCACTGGGGGAGCTGAACTTGGACAGGAGACAGGGAGGTGAAATTGTGTAGGGCTGGCAGGAGCATGCAGGGATGGCCTTGTCCCTGGTTCCCTCTTGGTCCCAGATGGGAAGCTGACTCTCGTTTTCCTCTCAGGAATCCCTTGGGCTTCAGCCCAGTCAGGAGAAGGCTCCTGTCCTGTTGTCACTGCTGGGATCATCTGCTGCTGTGCAGAGCCTGTCCCGGGGCTGGGGGGATGTGCAGTGTGTGGGACATGAGTGGTGCCCGTGGAGGTGTCAGGTGGTGGCATCAGCAGAGCCACAGCCCAGAGGAAAGCCAAGGAGGTGGGGCTGGCTCAGGTGGCAGAGCAGAAGAAGCACCTCTTCCCTCTCCTGTCCAGCAGGTTCTCCCTCCCCTCCCTCCCTGGGGGATGCTGCTTGGGGAGGTGCTTGGAGCGTGCAGTGACTGCTGTGAGCTGCCCTGGGCGGGGGTTGGGCTGCAGGGGGGCTGCTGGGTGTATTTGTGTGTGTTTGAGAGTGTGCTTGTGAGCCCTGGCCGGGGACACCCTCAGAGGCACTTGCGAGGGCAAATCTTCAGGGCAGTAAATCCAGGGATGCAAAGGAGTCAATCCATAACCACACAGGGGAATTGGAGGCGTGTGGATTGTTACCTGCCATCTTTTGGCAGCTGCCAGTGGAGTTGACTGTTTGCTCTAAAGAGTTATAAATAATTTTGTTGATTAAAATGATTGATTATCCTTGATCTAATATTATTTAGACAGAGAAAACAGTGCTGAGATTTACCAGCTGCTCTCTGACCTCCCTACCCTGATCTGTTTGCAGAAAGCCTGTGCAATTATTTGTTTGATTTCAAAGCTAAATATCCTAATCTTCCCTCTACGCCTCTGGAAACTGCAGCTGGCACCGGGACAGCTTGGGCTGATAAGGGAGAGCAGCCCTGGAGTCCTCGTGTGCAGTGACTTCCCTGGGCACAGAGGGGTGAGGGGAGGACACGGGGAGCTGGTGGTCACAGGTGAGGACAGGGAGAAGCTCTTGGGCTCCTCCTCCTCTTCCTCCTCCTTTTGCTCTGCACACACTGATGGAGTGCTGCCGTGCTAGGAAGGGAAGCTGTCAAAGGCCGGCTGGGAGCGAGGGCTGGCTGCGGGCACGGCACCGCGGTCCCGCTGCCAGCCGACACGACGAGCCGCGACTTGCAGCTGCCATTGAGCAACCTGGGCTGTCTGGCTGGCATTGCCCTGCGGGGAAGGGGTGGCCGGGAAGGCTGCGGAGGAGGGGGTGTGACAGGCAGGAATCTGCAGCTGCCGAGCGGTGCAGGGCTCGCCCGGCGCCCCGGGGCAGCGAGCGGGGTGACCCGAGCTGCCGAGCCTCCCCCGTCACCTTCTGATCCTCCCGCATCGCCGCCTCCGTGCTGGCAGCATCCTGTGGGGATGTTCTGAGCTTCAGGAAGCCGCAGGAACATCCCTAGGGACCTTCCCTCACGAGGGCATGGACACACCACCGCGTCTCCACAGCAGGTCCAGCTCTCACAAACATTCCTGGAGGATGAATGGGAGCTGGTGAGCGGAGCAGAGGCTTTGATGTGGACGGACATATCTGGGGGGTTGAGCATCATCCCAGCCCCAGGGCACTGCCACTGTCCTGCCATGTGCTGCCCTCGTGTCTGGCGTGACTCAGCCTTGGCTGGGCCTGGGGGCAGGGGCTGGGGCCTGGACACAGAGGGATCAGTCTGTGCAGGGAAATCAAGGGAAGGTTAGGGAATTCCTCGGGACGGACAGATTGGAGGTGTTTGGCTGAGCATCTCCGTGTCTAATCCCTTCTCAAGGCAAGGATAATTGAGGCTTCTGTTAGGACCAGTGATTTCCCAGCAGTAGGGACAGCTCTGGAGTCCATCTGCCTCAGAAATGTCTCATGTCCTGGTGATGGGCAGCACTAATGATGGGGTTTTATCCAGGGCATGGAGTCATTGCACACGGATCATCGGGATTGTGGGATGAAAACATCCCGAGCTGTGAGGTCATGTGTGGCTGCTCACAAAGTGTGCTGGCACAGTTTGTTCTTCAGGAGTGTTTGAGCCGGCTCAGAGGGTTGGGATCCTTTGTGAGTGATGAAAGAGCTCAGCCTGAGTGAAGGTTCCTTGGCCCTTCTCCTGCTTCGAGGGGACAGCCCTGCCAAGAGATCTCAGCCCTCCCTTTTCACACTTCCCATCCTGACAGCATCTTCCCCACACGATATTCTGCCAATTATCCTCAACCTGGCCTTGCTACATCCCTGCTCTCCCTTGCTGGGAGATTCTGGTGCATGGTTTGGCAGCCCGAGCCTGCAGCAGCAGCTGGAGGTGTTGGAGCTGAATCCCCTTTGTGTCTGTCCCTATTCCTGGATGAGGATGAAGGAGAGGGAGATGAATATCTGCAGAAGAGTCTGAGGCTTTGTTTGGATGGATGGAGAAATGTTCCATCTGAACTGCCTGGGAAGTACCTTGGGAGCGTCCCATGGGTGCTTCTGCAATCCAGGAAAAATCCATTTGTCCTCTTGGGACAAATCCTCCAGTCCCATCCCTTCTTCATCAAAGATGCCAGAAATGGCAACATCAGCCAGGGACTTGAGTCGAGAACAGCAGAATTCCTGGGTTTAATCTGTCTGGCAGGGAATGTGAGCTCTCAGGGACGGTGGGTGTGCATGACCTGGAGCACCGTGTCCCCCCTAAGTGCTGGAGCCCAGTGTGGGATTGCTCTGGAAGGGCTCAGGCTGGGCTCCTGCAGCCCTGGAAGCCTCCAGGGGCACAGCTGGGACTGAGGGCTCCCGGCCCAGCCCGGGGACAGTGAGGAACTTCAAGTGGCTTCTGGGCACAGGCGTGAGCCCCGTGAACGCCTCGGGCTCTGTGCCAGCAGCACCGGAGTATCTGTGCTCGTCTGCTCGGCGCTGGGGCTTGCCAGGGGGTTTTCCCTTTTTCCCCATTGTTGTTGAGCAATCCGAGCTCTGTGGGGTGTGAGGAGCGGGGTTTGGTTGAAAGGAGCGTCTCCCGGAGGTGGGGCAGTGCCAGGGGCACGACCTGGGCTGGCTGGTTCCACTTGACCGGCTTCCAGCCGGGCTGGGTGTCCATGACAGGCTTTTCCAGGCTCCGGGAGCGCGTGTGTGCCCGTGCCCGGGGATTAGAGCTCTTTAGAGGCGCGGTTAGCAGGGATTAGGGCGATTATCCGGGGAAGCCTGGCTCACAGGTTTGCGCCAGCCTGGGAGGGTCCTCCCAGCCCTGCTGAGGAGCGATCCCAGCCTGGAGGTGAGCTGCTAATCCTGGCTCCAGAGGGGACGCCGCTCCTGGGATATTCCGTCGGGAAAGAGGGAGGGAAGGGCTCTAAGGGCCCGATGGCTGCGGGAAGAGGCTTTGCCCCCTAAGCAGGACGGGTTTGTGCAGGTGGAGGTTGCTCCTCGCTGGCTGCAGCCTCCCGGCCTGGCTGTCTCCAGCCTGGAGCCTCCACAGGGGTTTAATAAACCTGGACTCTGCCCTCAGGCCAGCAGGCTCGGAAAAGGCTGGTGGAAGTTTTAGGTTGTGATGCTGTTAAGTCTAAGGGGACTGCAGAGGCCGTTTGGAGCTGATTCAAGAGTGGGAGGGTCTCATGCTGAGCTGGTGGTGCTGCTGGAGCTGAACCACTCCAGCCTTGTCGCATCTCCTCCTAGAACCCTCAGGTGCGTTGGGTCGGGAGGGAGTTTAAAGCTTATCTCATTCCACAGGCACCTTCACTATCCCAGGCTGCTCCAAGCCCTGTCCAACCTGGCCTTGGACTCTGCCAGGGCTGGGGCAGCCACAGCTTCTCTGGGCAACACTGATGGAATTTTATTGATGACCAGCCTTGTTTCTGACTTCTTTGATGATTCCAACGAGTGCTGTTAAACCATGGCCACGTTCCCCAACCTCAGAGGTGGCTTAATCTCCTCAGGGTTTGCTTTATCCATCTGTGCTCCTTCCAGAAGCTGAAATGGGGAGGATGGGGTGAATCCCCAGCTGAGGGAAGGGCCAGAGCTGCTGAAAGAAGAGGAGCTGTGGCCCTGGCCCTGCTGAGCTGGGGGAGCTTTCCCACAGTCACAGTGAGCATTGACTCAGGGGCTGTGGTTTAGCTCAGCTTCAGCCCTGGCCTTTCTCTAGCACTTCATTCCCTCTTCTCTCCCACAAAAGCCAAGGATGGAGCGAGCTGCCCACCAGGCTGCTCCCTTGCGAGCTCCTGTGACTCTCAGGGGTGCTGCTTTCCCAAGATTGCCATCCAACACCCACATAACAAAGCAGGGAGAGGGAGGGAGGGAGGGAGGGAGGGAGGAGAAGGAGCTGGAGCCTGAGCAGGGCAGGCTGTGACTGATGGTGGCTGCAGAATCCTTTCCCTGGGCCTGGTTCCTCACAGCTGACAGATCCCCAGAGCCAACCCAGCCCTCCCTCACCTGGTGGCTGCTCTGTGTCCAGTTTTCCTCATGGACACGTCTCTGCCAAGCACCTGCTAAGCCAGGGTGTCCATGGAACACAGGGCTGAACCCCAAAACCCGAGGCCGAGCAGAGCATCCCAACACCTCACCCGCAGCTGAACCTTCCCCTCTGGTTCTCCAAGTGCTGAGAGCCCAAACCTGGGACAAAATGCTTTTATCTGCATTTGGGGAGGACAGTGTTCAGGCCTATTTTTTAGGGGAAGAGCTGGCCCCCATGGCACACCACATCTCCCTAAGAAAACTGCTGAGGGCTGGAAAAAAGCTGGCTTTGTTGGGCTTTCTGCAGTGCTAAGCACTGTGGGCTTTCGGTTTCCTCTCTTGTTTTTCTCGTGAAGCCCAGCTTTCATCTCACAGTATTTATTTTTCACTGCTTCAAGGAGGAAAAAAGAAGACTTATTTTTCTTCTCTCTTTTTTTTTTTGTTTTAAAGAAATATATTTATTTTAAATTAAAATAGCAAATGTCTGCACCTTTTGTGCCATCCTTGCAGAGGGAAGCAGGGCTGGTCTCTGCCAAGTTGCTACAGGAAGGAGACCCAAATGTCCCCCTGTCTGCTCCCATCCCATCCCATCCCATCCTATCCCACCCATCCCCACAGCCCCAGCTAACACCCCTTGCTGTGCTTATCCCTGCTCCCCATCCACATTTCCTTCTGATCCCTTTTTTCCAGCTTTCTGTCCCACTTTCCCTTTCCCCCCCTCGAATCTCGCTGCCCTTTGGGTCCGAGGAGCCCTAATTGGAACAGGCCGGCTCCTCTCCTGCTTCCTGCGTGGGAGTGAGAGGCAACGCTTGTGAAAACAGTTCAAAAGTGCACGCAAATTTTTGCCTAATCCTGCCTAAATAACAGGGGGCTCAGCCAGGGTTGTTTGCCCGGGTGTCCCTGCTCCAGGGCACCTGGGAAAGGCGGAGCTGCCCGAGGGGCTGGAGGTGCCTGGGGGTGCTGGAAACCTGAGCTGGGGACATGGGGACGTGGGGACGTGGTGGCTCTGCGGTGTCCGGGCGGCCTCGCTGGGGAGCGTGGGAAGGGTCTCGGCTCCCGGGCCCCCTCTCCTGAGCCTCCTCTGATCCTGAGAAAGGTTCTCAGCTGCTGAACCCTCCCAGCTGGGGGACGTTGGGAAATCTGTGCTCCAGCTTCCCCTCCAGCTCCAACTCTGCCCTGCTTTGGATCCCGGGGAAAGCTGGGACAGAGGGGGCTCAGGGAGATGAGCTCGGTGTGGGCTGGAGGGGAGAACGGTGGGCTTGGTGGCCATGGACTCACTGTGGGCATGTGGGAAGAGGGTGGGAGAGTGAACCCCTGTCACCCCTTGCAGAGCCTCTGGGAAACTCGTGCCCATCGTCATCCAGCAGTGCAGGGACATCCTGGAGCGTGGGCAGCTCCAGAAGGATGGGATGAGATCCAGGGGGATCTCAGCTGCCTCAGGGCTCAGGGGTTGAGGTTTCTGAGGGACACAGGCACGAACTCATGGAGCCCTTGGATGCACACTCCCTGGCAAATGATCTTGTTTGAAACCAACATACATCTTCCCCCCTAATTTAATAATGGAATCCTGGAATGGTTTGGGTTGGAAGAGACCTTAAAGGCCATCTCATTCCACCCCACTGCCATGGGCAGGGACACCTTCAACTGTCCCAGGTGCCTCCAAGCCCCATCCAGCCTGGCCTTGGACATTCCCAGGGATCCAGGGGCAGCCACAGCTGCTCTGGGCATGCTGTGCCAGGGCCTCCCCACCCTCACAGGGAAGAATTTCCCCCTAAAATCTAATCTAAATCTAAATCTAAATCTACCCTGTTTCATTTTAAAGCCTTTCCCCCTTGTCCCCATGCCTCTGCCAAGCCACACAAAGGCCTGGAATCTCCATGACATCCATGTGCTCCAGGCCTGGGAAGGGGAGGCTGAGGAGACCTCAGGGTCCTGCCCTTGGTGTCCATCCATCCATCAGGGCAGGGACAGGAGGTGCTGTGGGGTCAGGTCACTCTGCTCTGACCCTCCCCACAGCCATTTCCAGCAGCTACTGGGTGGAACCCCACACAGGGACACACTGGGGCTCTAATGGAAAAAAAAGTGAGTGGCCGAGGGGCGCTTGGAGGAGTCACTGACCCTGAGTGGAAACTCGGGTGAAAAATGACTTTGCTCCCATCCTTCTGCTCGGAGAATCCTTTTTTTTCCCTGTCTGCCATTTATTTTCCTTCTGCAATCAGCTGCAAATGGCTTTGGCGTGCAGAGGAGTTCTGTGCATTTGAAGGTCAAAATCCCTAAAGTTTGTAAATCTGAGTCCTTTAAAAAGATCAGATGTGTGGAAATAGTTTACACATGCAGGGCCTGGTGGGAGCAGAGTGGGAATTTGGTTGGGAGATGAACTTGGTGATCTTGGCCTCTTTGCCCCTGGTTTTCTCTCAGGCTCCATGTGCCCTCGGCTGGGGGGTCTGGGCAGGTCCCCCTTAGCACAGAACCCATCCAGGGCAATGTCAGGATGTTTTATCCTCTTGTCTCTCTGAAGTCCCATCCCCAGGGATGTCAGGGAGCTGAAGGGCCTGGTTTGGAGAAGCCATGGAGCCCCCAGATCCCTCTTTGCCTTGGAAAGCTGCAGCCAGATAAAAGCTGTCCCCACGTGAGGCAAATTCTGCATCTCTGCTCTACAGATGCTGCAGCTGCTGCTGACATCATTCTCCAGGGCAACTGCAACTCCTGGCACTGTTTAAAAATCAAACCATAACTCCCTGCCTGCTCTCCCAGGAGGGAAATCAAAGGCAGCTCTGTCAGTGTGACAGAGGACAGGCACCCCTGCAGCCCGGGGTGAGGGCATGGCACCCCTGCAGCCCAGGGTGAGGACATGGCACCCCTGCAGCCCGGGGTGAGGGCATGGCACCCCTGCAGCCCAGGGTGAGGGCATGGACATGGCATCCCTGCAGCCCAGGGTGAGGACATGGACATGGCACCCCTGCAGCCCGGGGTGAGGGCATGGACATGGCATCCCTGCAGCCCAGGGTGAGGACATGGCCATGGTGTCGCCGCGGCCCGGGGTGAACATGGCATCCCTGCAGCCCAGGGTGAGGACATGGCACCCCTGCAGCCCAGGGTGAGGGCATGGCACCCCTGCAGCCCAGGGTGAGGACATGGCACCCCTGCAGCCCAGGGTGAGGACATGGACATGGCATCCCTGCAGCCCAGGGTGAGGACATGGCACCCCTGCAGCCCAGTGCACGTGGCAGCTGTGTCATGGGGGCTTTGATGGGCTCATAAAAACCAGCCAGAAATCCCAGTCTGGCCCCTGCTGCTGAGCTTGCTTTTGGGATTAAAGCCCCGGCATTCCTAAACTGGGTTTAGGTGGAACAGCTGGGCCTGGTGCTGGCTCCTGCCCCGGCCCCTGCATGCAGCCCTGTGCTCTGTGGGCAGCACTAAAGGAGAGGTTTTATTGGTGCAAGGTTTGATTAAAATCTTGCAAACAGGTTTCAGATGGCACTGAAAGCTGATACCGGGGCAGCTAAGCCAGGCTTGTTGCTTTTGTTCCTGAAATTCTGCTCAACTCTGACCTTTGGGCATCCCAGACTGGAGGCGAAGGGCTGGAGGACGTTGCCAGGTCTGGGTTTGCCTCCACGGGAAGGAATGTCCCTGCACCCAGCAAAGTTCATAGAGTTATAGGATATTCCAGGCGGGAAGGGATTCACAGGGATCACTAAGTCTGAATCCTGGCCCTGCACAGGGCTGGGTGAAGCCCTCCATGCTCCCTGCACATAAACCACCCGGTTTTTAAATAAATACTGAATTATTTAAATAAATTCGGTGCCCCCAAAGCAGCAGAAGCAGAATTTAGGGTAAAAACTGTCCTTTCACCCCGTGTTTCTTAAGCCACCCAGCCAAGCCTTGTCCCCAAACACGTCTGCAGAGCTTCACACACATGTTCCGTTTTCCCTGGGTGAGTTTTCCCCAGCTCTGGGACACTGCTGACCCAACCAAGGCTTCTGCAGGCTCAGGGCTTTGGGGCTGCTCTGTCCTCAGCAGAAATTCGAACAAGTGGCTGCGACCTTACAGGAAAAAGCAGATGATGTTTTAGTCCTAAATCTGCCGAGTACAACATATTTTGCAGAAGCCTTGAAATGCACATTTGGGTTGATTTGGGTGTTTAAATAGAAACCGTCCTCTGGCATGGTCTTTTTTTTTATTTGGGAACAGACTGTTTGCTTCCCTGTGACCTCTCCCTGGGAATCACTTTTAAGTCTCCCCTGTTTTGACAGGTTGTTTGTGCAGAGCTCAGCATTCACCTTCCTAAACCGAAACCTTATCCTCCCGCTACTGAAAAATTGATTTACTGGGTTTGTGCAAAGCCAACCCCATGGATCCTGCACGACCAAACAATGGGATCAGGGATGGGCCCTTGCTATTGCAGAGATAAAAATACCATTTTTCACCCTGCTCTTGGTGTCTGGCCTGAGCAGCTCACCTCCACACAGGTTTTCATGGGTGATTCAGTGCTAAAGTTGGGGTTAGAACCGTTTTCTCAGCCTGGCTCTGACTCATCTTCCCAGGGCAGGCAGGAGCTGCTGTTGAGGCAGGGGGAGGGAGGGAGCAGATTCCTGGGTGGTCCCTGTGACCACAGAGCAGGGAGAGCAGAGCATTCAAATGTAACTTGAGGATGAAGGGAAAGGGGCACTGAGCCACTTTCTCCCAGTGTTATCTCAAGCAGCAGATGGGGAACAGAGATAGCGATGGTGGCTGCTCATTTTCTGTGCCCTCTCCAGCCAAATCCAGTAAATAATGAAGTGTAATTTGCCAAATAGCCTTTGGATGTGAGATTTGCTTTCAAAGGTCCTGATCCTGCCACTGTGGAGGCAATCCTGGATTTGTGTGGGGGGCTGAGGGCAGGAATTGTGTCCTGAGAGACTCCGTGTCGGGAATTTCACTCTTCCTACCTGAGCCAAGAGTCTGCAAACCATTTCTTGAGAGCCTTGAGGACTTGGCTGGAGGACGTGCAAAGGGAAGGGGGAATTTTTGAACTGGGGCTGAGAGGTGGAAGGTGCAGAAGTGGGGACAGAGAAGTTGCTCTGTTTGGCTTGGCAGTGGAATTGCATTGGAAGCATCCAGTGGATGATTTGGGGATGCTTTGCAGCACTGTCACCCTCACCCTGTGCTACAGAGCTGCATGTGGAGGTTTATCCATGGAATCACAGGATTGTTTAGGTTGGAAAGGCTTTCCAACATCATGGGGTCTAACCATTCCCCAGCACAGCCAGCCCATCACCAACCCATGTCCCCAAGAGCCACATCCACACATTTTTTAAACATTTCCAGGGGTGATGACTCCACCATTGTCCTGGAATTCTGTTGACCCAACCACAGATTCCCATTTGGAAAAAACCCCAGTGTTGGGTTGTTTGGCCTTTAAATGATGCCCATGAGTTTGGCTGGGGAGGAGTTGAGTGGAGCAGGAATTCCAGACTGGGGCAGCTGGGCTGGCTCTTCCCAGTGGCTGCAGCACTGCTTCCATCCCTGACTCTGTGTTTTATCAGGAATACATCAACACTGCCTGGAACAAGCCCTCAGGAGCATTTTGCAGGTGTAAAGGTTTATTAAGTCAGGAGCTTAACGAACTTGGAGTGATGGAAAACTGCAGTGGCTGAGTTTCCACAAGACACAGAATTCTTTGATTTTCAATGTCTGCGTCCCGATATTCATGAGAACACCAAAGACTTTGCCCATGGTGTCATTTTTCCACTGAGTTTTCTTGGAAAATTTCCACTAGGCTGCAGAGCTAAACCAACCTCAGGTGGAAGATTTCCATTTCTGCTGACCAAGTGCACTTTTTGGGGTGGTGGTTGTTCAAGACTTTCCTTCTCCATCAAAGATGTTTTTCAGGAATACTGAAAGTACAGGAAAAAAAGCCAAACCTCTATTCAGATATTTTGCCTCAATTGTTTGCTTTTATTTGTGAGATTCTTTGGCTACAAAGATTCACCTCCTTCCAAATCAATTAGAAAAAGGGATTTAAAAAAGCAAAGGAAGAGGTTTGGTCCTTGTCAGGACTTAGTCCAGGCCTGGCTCTTGGCTTGGCCCTGCTGTCCCACGGGATGGCTGGTTCTGCCCATGACTCACCCTTCGCTCCCTGCTATGGATGTGCATGATGTAACTCCAGGCTAATGTGGGATTTTCCAGCTCTTTGTTTCCCTTCCCCACTCAAATGGGTATTCTGCTGCTTCTCCATCTTGTCTCAGCCTGCTGTCAGCTCACTTCTCATGGAGTCATAGAACCATGGAATGGTTTGGGATGGAAGGGACCTTAAAGCCCTTCCCATTCCACCTCCTGCCTTGGGCAGAGACACCTTTCACTATCCCAACCTGGCCTTGGACCCTTCCAGGGAAGGGGCAGCCACAGTTTGTCTGGGCAACCTGTGCCAGGGCCTGCCCACCCACACAAGGAAGAATTTCCTAGGATAAAGAATTTTCTAGGATTCTTTAATTTTCTCCTTGCTTTTCTTTGGACTGGGATGACAGAGTGGTAATTCAGGGATGCTTTTCTCCCTCTTTCTTGCTCACCCTGCTGTGGGACTATTTTCCTTCCTTGGTGCCTGGAGCTGCTGAGCCATCTCCCAGACTCCAGACACACCTGGAATGCTGAAGCCCAGCAGGCTGGTGTCTGGAAAGGCCTTGAGATCATCACCAGCAGCACATTCCAGAAGTGTAGGCACAGCATGTGCACCTGGCTGGCATTCCCTGACGTCTTTCCCAGTCCCGTGTCCTCATGGCCGTGTTTCTCTCCTGCTTCTTTCAGACATGGAATGTGCAGATGTGCCTTTATTAACGCCCAGCAGCAAAGAAATGATGTCCCAGGCACTGAAAGCCACGTTCAGTGGTTTTGCCAAGGAGCAGCAGCGGCTGGGAATTCCCAAAGGTAAGACATGGCTTCCTGTGAACAACCATGGTGACCATGGGGGTTGTGTCCTCCTTCCAGGCTGCCCAGAATTCTCCCTGCCTGCCACTTCCCCTGTTGGTTCTCTTCAGGTGGTATTGCCTTTTGAATACTGCCTGAAGCTTCTTGGAAGCTTCAGCTGGAAAAAGTTCTGGACAAGTCATCTCTACTAAAGAGAGAAACAGCAGGAACCCTTTACCAGAGGATGGTGACAGGGAGAAACCAAGGAAATTGGAGAAATGGGTGGGAGAAGGGAGTCAGAGAAGTGATGGGATTTTTAGAAATCCTGAACAAATCCAAAGCTTGTTCCTTGGATGAAATGTGCCTGCATTAAGCCTGATCCAGACTGGGCATGGTGCTCCTCACACCCTGATGCCAGTGGGCTGCCAGTCTCCACAGATGAGGCTGTGCTAGTGCAGGGCAGCTGGAGCAGTGTCTGTGTCCTGTTTTCCTGGGAAAACTGCCTGTGGATGCTCACTGCTGGATCCCTCTGCAGACCCCCACCAGTGGACAGAGACGCACGTGCGGGACTGGGTGATGTGGGCAGTGAACGAGTTCAGCCTGAAGGAAGTGGATTTCCAGAAGTTCTGCATGAATGGAGCTGCCCTCTGTGCCCTGGGCAAGGAGTGCTTCCTGGAGCTGGCACCTGACTTTGTGGGAGATATCCTTTGGGAACATCTGGAGATCCTGCAGAAAGGTGAGTCCTGGAGTCTCCCGGGCTTTCCATAGACCAGGAGGTGTTCACCTTGAGCTTTAATCCCAGGGAAAACATCTTGCAAAGCCCAGCTTTTCAGCAGGATTCCAAATGGGCATCCCAAAGGCAGCGGGCAAAGCAAATCCTGGCAGTGCCTCAAAGAGGCAGAGTGTTTGTGCCAGCTGCTTGGCAGGGATCCCCAGTGGGCAGGGACACTCTGCCTGCCTGGAATCCATGGTGGGATTTTCCAGAGCATTTTTCCTTAGCCTGTTCAGCTCCTGTTGTGAATTTTACTATTTCCTCCACTGGAACTGGGTACAGGAATACAGCCAAAATCCTACCCAAATTTCCCAGTGCTGATTGGAAGCTGCTTTGCTTTGTTCCATGTTCCAAAAAAAGGGTGTTTCATGTCCTCAAAACCAGCATTTCTGTGAGGAGGAGCCATCCGTGCCATTCCCTGCATCCAAGGGCATTAACTTCCAGTGATTGGGGACACACACTTTGATTTAGGGTGTTGATTTTCCATGTCTGGATGCCCAGGAGCACTGGGATGGTTTCTAAGGAGCAGGTAAACAGCTGAGCACCTTTACCTGAGCCACAAGCAGGAGCTGCAGCACACCTGGACTCTTTTTCCAGCTCCTTTAGCTGCAGAGCTATTTGCTTTCCTGGAATGTCCCCTGTGCTGTCTTACTGACCCTGGTGGCAGGAAGGGGAGGGGGAGCACAGTTATTCCTTCCAGGAAACCACTGACAAATGGATGTTAATTGCCCATTACTAATTTTACTGCTACCTGTGGTTTGCAGAAGGTAAACATGGCCCTTCCCGAGCTCTGGGCAGGCCAGGCTGTTTTCTTGCTCTTGGGCTCTAAATCTGGTCTGTCCCTTTTGTTTTGCATATTTTTCATGGAGTGCTTGGATCAACACTGAGCAGTTTGACCAAACAAAGCCAAACTTTGTGGTCAGCCCAATTTCTCCTTGCAATGAGCCATTGCTTGCACCTTCCCATAGCCCTTCTTCCTTGCTCTCCCTGCCCATGGTTGGGAATAGGTGATCTTCAAGGTCCTGTCCAACCCAACCCACCCTAGGATTCTGTAATTCTGTGATTTTTTGGGCTGTGCCCACTGGAGAGGGTGGGATGTGTTGCAGGTACTGACTGAGGCACCAGGGCTGGGTTTGCACCTCCTTCCTGCAGATTCCCCACACGTGGAGATGGACTTGATGCTGTAAATTTATGGCAGAGGGGGAATCATACTTTCAGACAGCACTGACACACGTGGGTATTTAGGCACTGCAGTATTGATGGTACAAAGGTCTGGGATAGGGAGGAGTTTTTCAAAGAAGCTGAAAATCTTTATGCCTGCTGCAACTCTTCTTCTGAAAGGTTGAAAACGAATAAAGCTGAATTTCTGTGTCTTCACACTGTTGGTGTTGCCCTGGGAACAAAGAAATCTCCATTGCCTGCTTGGTTTCACTGGTACTTTGTCAGTCTTGCACAAGCAGGGCCCTTGCTCCTCTGGTGGGCTCTGAACACATTTCCAGTGAGGTATTTGGTGGGTAACAAAGAGCTTCCAAGAAATAACCAGCCTCACCCCCAGGACTGGTTTCTGTTCCCTGTAAGTGCTGGGGCTCATCTCCAGCCCTGAGCAGAGCTGGGCTGTGCTGGTGCTGGACAGGCAGGACAGAGTTGTTCCTGTCACGTCCCTGCCCATGCAGGAGGAGCTGGGGGTCTCCCTCTGCACCTGCATGTGACCTGGGAAGAGATTCGGGTGTCCCCAGGCTCAGCCAGGGCTCCAGCTTATCTCTCCATCTTCCTCACCACCATCACTGGGGGTGTTGGTGCTGGGAGTGGTTCTTAACCCCCAAATGCCTGGCTTTACCTGTGCTGCTGGCCCGGGGTCGTGCTGAGACAGGCTGTGACCCTGCTGTCCCCTGAGCTGACACTGTCCCCCGGGAGCACTGCATGACTCACGTACCACAGGCTGCTCAGGGTTTAAAAACAGCATATGGGTGCCTTTTCCCTGCATGGATTTGGGTATTTTCAGGCTTATTTTTCCATAATTCTTCCTAAAATAACCTCCTCAGTTACCAGCAGTCAGCAGTGCCCTGCACTTGACTCTGAGCACAGCCGAAGGTTCTCCCCTGCTCTGTGGTCACCCCCTGCCCCTTGGCAGACACTGTGGAGAGAGGAACAGAGCATTTCTCATTAGTCCTCTGTGTTTGCACAACCCCTCCTTTTGTCAGGGAATATTTTCCAGCCTGCAATCCCCAGGGGAGGGCCAGATTTAGGCTCCTCACAGGCGAACATGCGTTATCTGTGCTCCTCGGCAGAAGCAAACGCAGCCCAGAGCTGCCCAGGGGCGTTGCTTTGGTTAAAGGAAAGAAAATCTCCCATCCCAGTATCCCTGCTCAGAATGCCACACTGGAATGAGTCAGGTGTTCAAGGGAAAACTGCTCAGGGTAGGGGCGGGATGGTTTTTACATGGGAAAGCAAATTCAGCACAGCCCAGGAGGAGCAAAGCACTTGGAAAAAGCCACGGGAAGCAGGGAATCCATGCTTTGACATGCTCCATGCTCTTTCCCAGTGAGTTATGCCTATGGAAAGCTGAAATTTGGCATTTTGACCATATATACATGGAGACGTCTGTGTCAGGAGTGGGGTCAGGGACAGTGAGACAAAGTGGTTTTGAACACGGGATGTTCCGCCTGCATCAGGTGCTGCACAGGCTGGGAATTCACACAGATTTGGGATTAGAAGGGCTGGGTTTGGGATGGGTTACCTGCGCCCTCATACACACCTACTGCTGGTCTAAAAATAGAGCTTTTCCAGGAAAACAACTGTCCTTGTGTGGGGAGTTTTTCCTGGAGCTCACACATGGAAGTGTGCTCAGCAACCCCCAGGAGAACGAGAGGTGACAAAGCCTGAGACAAGCAAGGAAATGATGCAGCTGGGAGCTCAGAGCCTCCTGGAGCCCTGACTGAGGACATTGTTGCTGTTTGGGTTGGGTTGGTTTTGTTTAAGTTCGGCCATACCTGGAGCAGGAATTCCCAAAGGACCCCACGTGCCCCAGGTTTCTGTGGCGTTTCAGCTCTGAATTAATTTCTGTTGCTCAGAAAGTCCCAGTTGAACCTGGAGAGGAGATTTTGGAAAGTTCAGGACTCTCCGTGTCACAGCAAGTCTTGCACAGCTCCGTGTGCCTTCAGACTGGTGACATTTCCTTCCTTTCCTCTTTGCAGAAGAGGTGAAACCGTACCCAGCAAACGGAGTGAACACCACATACCCCGAGTCCCGCTACACCTCAGACTACTTCATTAGTAAGTCTCAATTAGCAGTGTCAATTATCACCATCATCATGGCTGGAAGCACCTTTGAGCAGAGATTTGTCCTGCACCATGCAAAGGGTGATGTTGTTTTTCCAAGGGTTTAGGGTTGATTTGGAAGCCTTCTGTACTTTTTGATGGCTGCCTTGTGTGCCAGCATCTGATTTTTTCAAGCACTATTTGTTTGAAGCTGTAACTCAGCAGACTTTGAAGGTGGCCTCAGCACACCTGAGTACTGGGAATTGTAAAAAAAAAACTGTTAAAAAAGGGAGGGAATGGGGGAGAAGGCTTAATTCTGCATTGCCAGGGAGGAGCCTAGCAAGGAACGGGATGAGTCTCCACCTGCACTCCTGCACTTCCCGTTGACATTGCTTCAGAGATGTTCTTTAAGGCATTGGAGATTTGGGAGACATTTCATGAACCAGCAAAAAGCCTAACTGACCTGAAGAGGAGAGATTTGGATGAAGTGTGAGGTGCTGTGAGGGTGGGGAGACCCTGGCACAGGGTGCCCAGAGAGGCTGTGGGCTCTCCATCTCTGGAATTTGTCCCAGGCCAGGCTGAATAAGGCTTGGAGCAACATGGGATAGTGGAAGGTGTCCTTGCCCCTGGCAGGTGTGGGATTGGATGAGCTTTAAGTTCCCTTCCAATCCAAGACCTTCTGGGATTCTGGGATCCCATGACTCTGTGGATTGGGATTCCTGGCTCTGGCACTGGGGAGAGCTGGCTGTGCAAAGGACTCACCTTTCCCAATCAGCAATGAAACATTTTTACCCTGTTGCTCCATTGCTGAGACTCCACTCCCCAGGATTTTCCAGCTTTTTCCCTCTGGCAGCTCCCCTGGGAGGAGTTTGGGGCAATGCACATTGAGGATGGTTGGGGGTGTCTTATTTTGCTAAATTGCTGCATTTTTTAGAGCCCATCTCCGTAGCTTCTGGAACCCTCACCCAAAGCAGTGCCTAAGGGTGGGGTAGGGGATGCTCTGGGTCCTTGGGGCTGGTTTTGGGCAGGGTTTGACTCCCGTTGTGCCCGCAGGTTATGGCATCGAGCATGCCCAGTGCGTGCCCCCCTCCGAGTTCTCCGAGCCCAGCTTCATCACCGAGTCCTACCAGACCCTGCACCCCATCAGCTCGGAGGAGCTGCTGTCCCTCAAGTACGAGAGCGATTATCCCTCGGTGCTGCTGCGGGAGCCGGCGCAGGACTCGCTGCAGACAGACTACTTCTCCATCAAGCAGGAGGTGGTGACACCAGACAACATGTGCATGGGCCGTGCCAGCCGAGGTAAAGCTGGGCTTAAACCCGGGGCTGCCTCGGATTCCTGCTGTTCTCACCTTCCCTCCCATGGCAATGGCTCTGGGAACAGCGGGGCCGCCAGGGAGCTGTGCAGTGCTAACACAGCCCTCTCCCAACACATGCTGGGTGCCTTTGAGCTCTCCCTGCCCTTCTCTCCAGGGAAAACTCGAGGAAGGTCTTTCTTTCCTCTCCTCTGCTGCCTGTTTTTACATCCTCTGCAGAAATAGCATGTTTCTGGTGCTGTGCTTTGATGTCGAACCTCAGTGAAATTGAACTGAGCCTTCATGTTATCAGGGAGGACAAACTGCTGGGTGCTTGTAGAAATCCCATTTTTTAGGAGCCCAAGGAAAGCCCCACAAATTCTTCACAAGTTCTCACCAGGAATTGCTGTTCAAGGCTCTGAAGAGTTTTGCACTCTGTGATCCAAAGTCTTCATCCATTCTGTCTAGGGATTTGATGGCTGCTTGTTTGAAATATTCTGCTGTAGCCAATTCCTGAGCTTGGTTACGAGGTGCAGATGTCAGGGGGTGAGGCAGCAGTAGAGCTAAGGACCCCCAGAATGTTCCTCTCCAAAGAGTTATGGGTACATGATTCCTGCTTGAGATGGTGGGATTTAAACGCCTGAACACTTTGGAGGATCTGAGCCCAAATACCTTCCCAGTTAATGTTATGAGACTGGGAACACGTGGGGCCCACATGTCTGATTGCTTTGTGATCACATCAGTGATGCCAGGCTGGGGATGTGGCTCTGTCTCCATTAAAAGCAAAAAGTTTAATCCATAGAGCTCAAAGTCCCTCACAAGGGGGATCATTATCTCCAGATTCCAGGTAAGGAACCTGGGGCACGGGGAGGAGATGTGACCTGCCTGCCATCCCCCTGAATGGAATCCAGGTGTCCTCAGCCCCAGAATTCATTACTGTGGCGTGTTGCTGTGAGCCAGGTTTGATGTGGGGCAGTTAAACCCATTTATCCAGAGAGCTGAGGATGAGCTGCCTTCCCAGGAAAGCCAGAGCTGCTTTCCAGGGCTGCATTGCACGTGCAGCTCATTTGAACTTTCTCACTCTTTTTCCAAGCTTGGAGAGCTAATTACAGGGAAGTTATTACTCGTGCTATTGCCTCTCCTTCTGAGAGAGGTGACCTGAGCCAGAAGGGCAACAGGGTTTTAATTTTGGGTAAACTTCTCTTTTTGGGGTTGTTTTTCTGCCTAAATTTCAGCAGTGTCTTTGCCTTTTCTTGACCTTTTCTTTAACACAGGTGATGTCATCATTCTCACAGTGCAATGGCTCAGGAAGGCTTTTGCAACTGTATCTCGAGCCTGTTCTCAGTGGCAAACCTAAAAATGGTTTCAGGGGAGGGAAGAGAGAGCCCTGGGTGCTGCTGTTAGCAAAGACTTGATCACTGATTGCAAGAGGCTGTGCTCACACCAGTGCTGCATTTCAGCCATGGAAGGGCCTTTGGGGGACACAAATCCTCTCAGGGGCGGGGGAAAGCTTTAATATAAAGCAGAGCCTGGTTAATTTTTATTTATGTCCCTCTTTACCTTGCACTGTCTTACAAGGTTAGTCTGACACAAAGTCAAGCCCCTCAGCATCACCTCAGGGTGAAGGTTTTCCAGACAGTCGCCTTCTGTGGGGCCTTTAGGAGGAAATTGTGGGGTCCCATGGGAGTTGTTCCTCTCTGCCCTGTCAGCGAGGGCGGCTGGTTGAGAAGTGGAGCTGCCAAACTCATTTAAGCTTCTCCTGAGTAAGTGCAGGGCGTGATTGTTCCAGCTAGGTGGAATTTAGGTGAACTTTCAATGGATTGACACAAATCACGTCTCTGTCAGATTTTAATTCCTTTTCTAAATGAGCCTGAGCTGCAGGACTGCTCAGGGAATTGGTTATGCCAATTAATGTACACACACAGCAGCGCTGTGTTCTCCTTAGCAGGAGTCAGGGAAGGATCGGAGTGTGAAATCCTCAAAAAACTAAAAGAAAATAGAAAAGACTTTGAAACAGGGCTGTCCCAGCAGAATGAAGCCAATGGATCCCAGCTCCCAATGATTCCAGGCCAGCAATCAGGGCAGGCCCTGCAGTAGTTGAGTCTTTTCACAGCAAGTGCTCTCCAAACTACAACACAACAAATATTTGGGCGCGTGTGCCAGCGCCCTTCCACGTTCCCCATCCCCCGGGATTTGCTCTCTGGGCCCAGGCTGTGGGTAGCTCTGCCAATGGAAATTTCTCCAGGAGCTCTTGCACAATCCCAGCAGCTGTTTTTAGCCGGGTTTGGGAAATTAATGAACTTGAATGATCCTGTTACGCTCGTAGCTTGTCAGGAAAGATGTTGAGCAATCGGCAGAGTAGGGAGATCAGAGGCAGCAATTTCAGTTTGTTCTTTGGGGCCTTTTTTAGCTCTGTTTCAGTACAGAGGCTGCACAGGCTGGCTCTGGGGGGTGTAAATCAGCACTGCTGAGGATCTGGCCTCTCATGTTCTGGCTTCAAATAAAAATACCCCAGAGAGTGACTTTGACACAAACCAGCTGTGCTCACCTTACCAGAGCTGGAAAAAGCTGTTGGAGCTCTCAGCCATTGGCTCTCCTCCTCCATCAAACCTGCTGCTGGCTGGGGATTTGGGGCTGGCTGGAACAGATGGCAGCAAAAGGCTGCTGTGTAATTTGGGAAGAAACATCAAAATTAAACGAGCTGGGTGTGCCTGAGCAGTGTTTGAATAGGGCTGGCAGATGTAATGGGGGATTTATTGGAAACCTCCAATATCCTTCAGCAGCAAGAGAATCACAGAAATCAAAGAATCATACAAAGGTTTGACTTGGGAGGGACCTTGAAGTTGATTCCACCCCCTGCCATGGGCAGGGACACCTTCCACTGTCCCAGGTTGCCCCAAGCCCTGTCCAACCTGGCCTTGGACACTCCCAGGGCTGGGGCAGCCACAGCTGCTCTGGGCACCCTGTGCCAGGGCCTCACCACTCTTTGAATAAAGAAGTCCTGGAGTGCCCATGTTTAGGGTTCTGAGCTCAGCCTTGAGTATCTAAAGCGAACGATGTCTCTGAAATTGCCTTTTGGAAATGAGGGACCTTTTCCAGTCAGCCCCAGGTACCAGTCTTGGGTAGAGAGGGCAGGTTTGGGTTTTTCCCCTGTCTCTCTCTGCCTTTCTCTTCTGCCTGAAGTTTTCCAGGGGTCAGCCCTGCTCTGAATGGCAAAGGTAAAAGTATTGCAGGTCTGGGCTGTGCTTACTTTGGAGATGGGATGTGAAGGAACAGCAGCAGTTGCCCTGTGCCTGCACATCCTGTGCTGGGCAGGCCCATCTCACCTGCTGTGCCTCCTGCAGGTAAGCTGGGAGGCCAGGACTCCTTCGAGAGCATAGAGAGCTACGACAGCTGTGACCGCCTGACGCAGTCCTGGAGCAGCCAGTCCTCCTTCCAGAGCCTGCAGCGCGTCCCCTCCTATGACAGCTTCGACTCCGAGGACTACCCTGCCACCCTGCCCAGCCACAAGCCCAAGGGCACCTTCAAGGACTATGTGCGGGACCGGGCCGACATGAACAAGGACAAGCCTGTCATTCCTGCTGCTGCCCTGGCTGGCTACACAGGTAGGGCACGATCCTGGGAAAGCCCTCTGTGCCCCCCAGCACCTCGGGGAGCACCTCCCCGTGCCCAGGGGCAGAGTCTCAGGGCACTCTGGGCTGTCCCAGCTCGGTGTGGCTGGTGCAGGAGGGTGAGGGAGGGTTTTGGGGTGTCTCTGGGGTCAGCCCAGGGCTGCATCTCCTTCGAGCATGGGCATCCCACACATCCCACACCTCATGGGGGATGTGGCACCTGGCTGAGCACAGGTCACTCAATGCCTTGTTCTCCATTTGCTCCTGGCTGGCTATGGCAGGAGCTGGCTCTGCTTTGGCTCCTGAACACGAGGTGCTGCAGAGCCTCCAGCCCCTGGGGTGGTGACTGGTGGCCTCTTGCTCGTGGTTTTGCCCTGGGGCAGGAGCAGCCTCATCTCCAGCACTGCTGTGTGTGGCAGGGACAGATCCTCTCCCCTCTGGCACAAGAGGCCCTGCTGTGCTCCGTACCTTGGTGTGAGGCAGGGATGGGGCGCTGCCAGAGCCATCCCAAACATTTTCCATTCCCTGCGCTGGGAGAGATGAGAAGGTGGCCATGGAAACTCTGGCTCTTTATGACAGCCCTTCAGCAATCTGGCATCTCCAAGGAGAGAAACTTGGTGGGATGGGACTTCCAGCTAAAGCTGAGCTAATCCTTTCCAGCCCTTCTGTGCCATGGCTTTTCCCTGTGCTCTGAGGAAAACTCCGGGGCAGCCTCCTGCCAGTTCCCCTGGCTCTGCACATTCAGATCTGTCCTGCCCCAGCTGGGAGCAGCTGGTGGAAAGAGTTTGTGCCGATAAAGATCATCACCAGGTTCAGAGCAGATCCTGAGGTGTGACTGTCCCTGAGTCTCCTCCCACGCATGGCTCATCTCGGGGCTGACACCGAGCCTTTGTGAGGGTGGGGAGAGGTGCAGGAGGGAGGAAAGGTGGGGAGATAATTTTAGGAGTGTAAAAAAGGAAGTGGTTTGTTACTATAGCTTTAGTTAGAAAGAGAGCTCAGCCCTGCCTGCTGAATGAGACTCTACCAAGTCCATGCAAAATATGAGTGTGCTCTGCATTCCTGAATGGACTGGGGCTTGGGGACGTGGTGGGGAGGGAGAGGAGGGACTGTGACCTGGGGTTCATTCTCTGCTGTGCCATGGAAATCAACGCTCCTGAGAAAAGAGACCACTGAGCACAAGTTGCTCTTTTCATTCCTATTTTTATTCCTGTTTTCTCCTGACAATGCCTTTCCCTACGGTACCTGGAAGTGCTTTGGGTATGCAGGAGCCCAGGATGCATTTGAACAGCTGGGGAAACTGAGGCACCGAGGTGCTGGCAAAATCAGGAGCATTCTTTTCCAAGCTGGGTATTTCCCTCCACGTTTGCTGTTGCTCATGGAAAAGAGTGCAAAAGAAGCAGCCCTGGAGAGAGGCAAGGAGCTGAAGTCAGTGGCTGGGCCCTGGGTTTTTCCAAGGAATATTAGCACCCCAAAGGCTGTCCTTGGAGCAGTGCCTTCGGGAAGGGGAGACTTGGGTTCATGCAGTGCCAGAGCACAATTCCAAACTCTTTGCTCTGTGTAACATTTTCCCTCATCTCATTTCCAACCCCTCTTGGAGCTGGGAAGAGAATCCCTTGGCCTAGGCACTTTGGTGGGGTCAGTAAGTGGGAACACCTGATTTTTAAATTTATTTTTGCATTGCTTCACTTGAGAGGCTTTAAGTGTGGAGAGGAAAATCTGGATTCACTGGGAAATGCACGAGCTGGAGCTCTGTTTGCCTGCTCCGAAGGCTGCTGAGCAATATTCAGTGCTCAAGCCAGCAGAGCCAGCTTTTGCCATTGGGAAAGGTCCCTGGGCAGGTGATCCTGGCAGGCAGTGACTCCAGAGATGTCCTCTGAGCCATTTTAAAGCCCTCGGACCTTCAGCTCTGGGTTTTCCAAGCAAAGGGAGCTGGAGCTGGGTCACTGTGAGAGCAGGCTCTGGGGAGAGCGAGTAGAACATGCTGGGTTTCAAACTGGGCACTCCCCACTCTCTGGCTTTGTGTCAGCACGACAAACCCAGCTCAGGCTGCCCACTGAGAAGTGCTGGAGGTCTGGCCCGGGCCAGCTGAGCTCAGAGTGGGGACTCAGGCAGGGCTCAGTCCTTTTTGTGCATTGCTGTGCTTTACTCTTACTTTACTCAGGGGAGGAAGTGCTGTCTGGCAGAGGAACTCAGAGTCTGGGCTCTGCTCGTGGCTCTGCCAAGGAGGTGGAGCCTCCCAAGGAGCAGAGCAGGGCTCTGCCAGCCCAGGAGCCCGAAACACCAAGACCTTGGGGTTTGATTTCCCACTTGAGGACAAACCCAGCACCCACCACCCTCCTCGTGGTGGCCCTGCTGGACCTGGCAGGGTGAAGAGGGACATCACGTCCCCCACCCCCAGAGCCTTCTGTCCTGACTTTAAGGACCTGACAATCTCGTTCAGGTTCTGTTACCAGGCCCTGTTTCTGTGGTGCCCAGGGAGGTGGCCCCAGCACATCCCTGATGGTATCTGCCCCAGAGGCGCCTTTTGGGGTGAGAAGGTGCATTTTAGCGGAAGCTCTGTTTGCGTTTGATGTGCTCTTCACCCAGCTCTGAGCGGCCTTTCAGAGCTGCCTTATCTGCTCCCACATCTTGACCTATTTTAACAAGTTGCCATGGTTGCTCACAGAGAGGTTGATGCAATTTTCTTATCTTTTTTTTTGAAGGAGAAATGTAATTGCTTAGGAGTTGGTGAACTTCAGTTTCCATTGCTGCAGGAAGGGCCAGCCCTGGACACCTGGGTTTGGAGCTCACTCAAAGCTTGGACAGCTTGAATTTTACCTGAGGGAACAGCTGGAGCTGGGCCAGGGCAGGCCCAGGCTGGAGATCAGGGACAGGTTCTTCCCCCAGAGGGTGCTGGCACTGCCCAGGCTCCCCAGGGAATGGGCACGGCCCCGAGGCTGCCAGAGCTCCAGGAGCCTTTGGACAGAGCTCCAGGGATGGACAGGGTGGGATTGCTGGGGGGTCTGGGCAGGGCCAGGGGCTGGGCTGGATGATCCTGGTGGGTTCCTCTCAGCTCAGGAGATTCTCTGATTCTGAGATTCTACACTAAGCCAGATTCTATTTTCTTTGCCATGACACAGAGTGCATCCATGAAATCCAGGCAAGGGATGGCTCAGGATGTGTGTTCACTGCTAAACCTCACGCTGGCTCAGCTGAGCTCAGTCTAAGCTCCCTGGTTCAGCAGCAGAGCCGTGTTTGGTGTAAGTGGGCAGAGATCCCTCCATGCCTCACCCCAGATGGGCTAAAGCAAGCTCAGCTCTGCCTCCAGATCCCCTGGGGTTGTGCCATAGCTGGATCCTGCAGCCTCTGATGATTCCCGTGGCCACCAGCATCCTGCAGGAGCCCTGGCACCAGGTGGATAAACTCAGCTGGATCTTCGTGCCCTGTGCTGGTGTTTGCAGCCTGTGCTGCCACTCCCCTGGTGCTGCAGGGCCACAGGAGGCTCAGACCTTGCTGGTTCGCCGTGGCCGTTCAGCACTAAGCTGGTTTTGGGTTCCCTCGAGCAGCTGTGTGGTTTGGCAGCCAAGTTATGGGGTTTGTTTGTTCTGTGGTGGGCAGGACTGACACCCCGGGGCTTTCCATCCACGGTGTGGGTGCTGCCATGGCCCAGAGCTGCTGCTCCACATCACTGAGCACACAGCAGGGCCATCCCCTCGTGTTCCAGAGGGGAGGGGAGGGGAGGAGAGAGGGATGGGAGATGTGAGGTGGGGGCACACCAAGCCCTGACCCCGCAGATGCAAGGCTGGGGTTGTATGGATGCTGCTGCCTGTCCGCTGCTCTGGGCCTGGTTAGGGAGGTGCTGATCCCTTAAAGCTAGTCCCAGCACTTAAAGAGTTAATGCCCCTTCCTGCTGATGTCACCCATGACCTGAGTGTCCCTCTCAGAGTGATGGCATCCTCCTTATCCTGCTGGGCATTAGGAATTCAGGAGGCAGTGCAGGAGCAGTAACTCTCACAGATGTTATCCCACCCGGAGCGCTCTCTCCACCGAGCTGGACCTGCCCAGGCCAGACCTCGCCCTGACCCTCGCTATCAGCACCCACAGGGCTGTGTCACGGGGCCCAAATGTGCCTCTCAGTCCCTGTGCAGTGTGTGAGCTGGCTGTGCTGCAGAGCCTGAAGCTTCCCCAGCCTCTGTTTGTGAGCGATGCTTATCTGTGACCCAGCAGTGAAAGCACAGCTGCTGTTTTGCAAGAAAGTCGAGGCGGTGCCAAGGAAATTGGGTCTCTTTCAGGACAGCTCAGGTGTTGCTGCCCCTCCTCCTGGTGCTGTGCTGCTGCTCTGAAGCCTCCACAGCCGAGATCCCCCCTGTGCTGTGGTCATCAGCACCCAAAAATCTGCCAGCAGCTGCCTTCCTGTCCCCTTTCCTGCCGCACTCCAGTGGCCTGGCTGTCCTTGCCTTCCCCAGCCTGTGCAACAGCATTCCTGGAAGCACCAGCATCTTCCCTGCCTGCATTGCTGGAGCAGTGTCCATGTGGGCATCTGCAGCCACGGCACAGGGGTTTGGGAATGCAGGCACCCCCCTTCCTGTGCCCAGCAGCGCAGCAGCTGCCCTGGCCCTGCTGGCATGCAGGGGATGGTGTTACCCTGCTCCTCCTGGGTCGTGTCCTTCACCTGCCCCTTCTGGCTCCTGCCTTTCACCTGCCCTTGCAGATGACTTCAGGGTGACCACCCAGCAGCTCCTGCCCACTTTTGCCTCAGGCAGGGCCCGGTGGGCTCAGTGCCCTTCCGGCCTCCCCAGAGTGGGGACTCGAGGGTGGGACCCGGGCCGGTTCAGTGGCTCCTGCCCCACCTGCCAGACGTGCAAACGAGAGCAAACGCAGCCCCATGCACCGCTGCCCAACCGTGGCAGAGCTCAGCTCTCCCCAGGGCTCCTCCAGCCCAGGGGGGTGATGGGGGGCAGCAGCTCTGGCTGTGTCTCCTCCAGACACCCAGCTGGTGTTGCTCAGCAGCTCGTGGCCTGCAGGACCACTGTCAGGGGGATGTGGAGCTCACAAAACCCCTGGAGCTTTGCCAGGTGCCTCTGGAGCAGGCCTCTGAGTTCAGGGACAACGCTCTCAGGCACAGGGTGGGATTCTTGGGGTTGTCCCGTGCAGGGCCAGGAGCTGGAGTGGATGATCTGTGTGGGTCTCTTCCCACACATGCGATTCTGTGGGATCAGTTCTTCCAACACCCCCTTTCTGAGAGCAGAAGAGCTACAGCAGGGAAGCAGCTCTGGCCTGGACTGGCCCCTGGCTGCTCTCCTGCCTGTAATCATGGCCATGTTGCTCCCTAAGGTAGGAGCTTCCTGGGCCCTTTCCTGCCTTTTCACACCTGTTCTTTGGAGATGTCTCCATCCAAGCTCCACCACTGCAGCGTCTGATGCCTGCACCAGCTTGGGCAGGAGCTGGGGAGGAGTTGTGGGAACGGGTTTGACAAGGGAGTGATGGGGACCAGCACTCCCAACACTTTGGGGGATTTGGGGACCGTGGTGCCATCAAAGAGGATGGGCAGGGTGGGCAGGTGAGTGGGGCAGGGGCTGTTTTGGAGATGTTGCCAGGGCCGATTGTTTTGTGGGGTAGGAACCACAAACCGCAGAGTGCCAGGCACAGGAGCCTCGCTGGGGGTTGGTAGGTGGGGTTTTTTGTCTTCTTTTCTTGTTTGAAGCAAGGGAAACAAAACAGAGGCCGTTGGGAGGGGTGGATGTGTAAAACCGTCCCCAGAGAGATGACAGGGCTGGGGCTGTGCCCTCCCTGTGCGGTGCCCGTCTGCCCCAGCCGGGTGGTGCCACTGTCACTGTGCCACTGGAACGGCCCCATCTGGCAGAGTTTGGTATCCCAGTGGTTGGGAAGGAGGTAGGGGACCTGTCCTGACCGAGGAAGGATGGCACAGGGATGGCGTGGCACCAAAGCCTTCTCTCTGGGGACACGGTCAGGGCTTGGTGCTGAGGAAGCCCCGCTTGGCCAGCAGTTCCCAGCTCCCACAATTCCGACTGTCACCCGGCTCAAGAGGAATATTTTCCCCCTGACGCCGCAGAGTTCCTGTGGTGTGACAGTCCCAGCTGAAGGACCCTGTTCAGTGCCACCAAAGCCAGACAGGGTCCCCATTGTGGGCGCTATTTTTAGCAGGCCTGTGGGTGCAGGAGGTCGCAGTGGAGTGGAAGGACACCCCCACCCCTCTGAGTCCTCCCCTTGTTTTTTGTGGAGCAGGGGCTGCCCCCAGTCCCCAGCCAGAGCTGGGTCTGCTCTGGGAAGCCCCTGGATGTGTGTGGAGGGAGCAATGCCATAAAAGCTGCCTTGTGCCCCTCCACCTCACACTTGGAGCTGCAGCCCAGTCCAGGAGCAGGGGATTGTTTTGGGATAACCTAACAGCAGATTCTGTGGTGGGATGCCCCCACTGGCCTTGGGACAGCCTGGCTGTGTGTACTTGTACAGTGGAGTGATCCCAACCTGGCATCCTGATGGGGATTTCCAGCCCTGGCTGGGGTGAGGGGAAGGGTTGGAGCACAAGGGATGGAAAATGGGCACTGCTCCCAGCCCCTGTGGATGAGGAGCTGTGAGGTGCAGGGACAAGCCTGGGAGCTTCCTGCTTGAAATCCTGTGACATTGAGAGAGTGGCATTGCTGCATGAGCCACCTTGAAATCCTGTGGGAAGATATTCCCTGCTCCTTGCTGGTTGCAGAGTGGCTCATTTGTGAAGACCCCCCTCCCAGCACTAGTTACAGCTGCAGGAGATGATGTCCTGACCTCCAGCACTGCTCCCTGCTCTGTTCTCCTCCCTGCCAGTGCTGATTTGGGGCACGGGCCTGGGCATGTGCCGGAGTTTGGCTCCTGCCACCTCGCTGCCATCTCAGAGCTGTGCCACATCTGCCAGGCTCAACTGCCTCCCTCTTGGGCAGGGAGGGGGTGTTTACAGGAGCTGGGACATGCCTGAAGCCCTGCATAAACACATTCCTCACATAATTGCCTATCCATCGAGAGGAATTTGGGGTTTTGTATGTGTCCTGCAGGCAGCTCAGAATAGACCTTGGGAATCCCTGTTCCAAGGATGACACCACTTCCTTGGAAATCCCAAAATACCCAGCAGAGTGGCACTGGGGGCGGTGGCAGGAGCCCTACCTTGCTTGCTGGAGAGAGAGCAAGAATTCCTGGGTTTCCCAACACCTCTCCCTGCCAGCTGGCAACCACACAGGAATGGCACTGGCCATTGCCTCAGGGTTAGTGAGGGTGGAACTTCCAAAGATCCTGCAGGGCCAGGATGGCCCAGGGCTGTTTTAAGGGCAGTTCCTTGCCCCTTTCAACAAGAGGCGAAGGCGTCATCTGAATTTCCTCCCTCATTTTGGCGTGGATAATCCAGCTCTGTCCCTACTGGNACCAACTAAAAATCCTTATTCTTCAGTTGGGCAGGAGAGAAATCAATGGGAGAGGATGGACCTGGCCTTGGACTCCTCGGGCTGATGTCTCTGTTAACTTGATTTGGGTGTTGGATGCTCCCTGGCTGTGTGTGGGGAGTTGGTGTAAGGCCAGATGGGCCAAGAGAACTCATCCCCTTGGGAATTCATCTGTGAAAGACCTCAGGCAGCCACTAAACCTTTTTCCCAGTGTTTTCTCTGCGTTTAGAGCTCACTGCTATAAACAGGCCCGAGCCTGGAGATGTGGTGGCACTTCAGGCCAGGCTNGCCCAGGGCTGTTTTAAGGGCAGTTCCTTGCCCAAGAACCCGGCACCCAGGTGATGAATTTCCATCCCTCTTATTTTGGNTTGCCTCAGGGTTAGTGAGGGTGGAACTTCCAAAGATCCTGCAGGGCCAGGATGTGGTGGCACTTCAGGCCAGGCTTTTCGCTCTCCCTTTCAACAAGAGGCGAAGGCGTCATCTGAATTTCCTCCCTCATTTTGGCGTGGATAATCCAGCTCTGTCCCTACTGGAGAGCACGGCTGTGGAGCCAACATCTTGGCAAGCTCCAGAGAAGCGACGGGCTGGAGCCTTTCCCTGCCGAGTCCCTTCCCATTTCCAGCAGAAGGAGCCGGGAGCTCCCTGCCTTGCCCTGCCTGTGGCTGTGATAACCCCCAGGCCTGGCGCTGACAAAGCTCTGGAGCAGTTCCACAGGGATAACAGGAGGGAAGCAATTTGGGAAGGGCTGGATGGGACATGGTGATTCCTGCGTCCTGGAGCCAGCTCTCTCATTTCCTCCTCCCCAGCAGCTTTTGAGTAATTTTAAACTTTGTGGAGAAGGGGAGAAGCCCTCCCTTCCCTCTGTCGTTATCCCACAGCCACAGCTCGGACAGCACCCATTGTCATTCCTGGAAACAGACTGGGCTCCATCCCTTTTTCTGAGCCTGTAACTCATTTATTCCCTGCTTTAAGCTTTGCTCAGTGCTGTCAGCACTGGGATTACCCCAGCTAATCTAGCCTGTGCAATTCCCTGTGGGATAATTTCCTCTTTCCTCTGGCTGTCTCGTTATAATTGTTGTCATTATTAGTGATCTCTTCCAAGCTGGGTTTAAACCATGGCAGGGTCTCTCCCAAAACACCTTACCCACAGCTAAGTGCAATACTTGCGGTGTGGCCACATTTGGAAGTTGCTCATCACAGAATTTTAGCTCCAGGGCTTCTTCTCTACCTTGGATTGGGGCACAAGCCCAAGGAAGAGATAAGTATTTCAAAACTTCTCCATGACTCCAGCCAAACCCAGCCCCAGGCTCCACTGGGTGCACTGGGACAAATTGGTGACGGCCAAAGTGAGTGATTGGAGGGGAGATGGAGACCAGGAGTGGAAGGAGAGGTGGAATGCCCATGGCATGGGATGCTCCGCATCACCTTGTGCCTCTCCAGCTGGGTCAGGGGAGCCTCAGCCACAGGGAGGTTCCTTGTGGATTTGCTGAGGCTGTGCTAAGGTGGTGATGAGGAGATCCTGGGCTGGGGAGCTCTGTGTGCCCCCGCCCTCCCCATGAGCCCGCAGAGCCCATTCCTGCAGCAACACGCCCTGGAAAAAGGCCAAGGAATTCTCGTACCTGGGTTCCCTTATCTGATCAGCAGCACAGAGCAAAGAGTCAAGGTCGGGAAGCGGAGTCTGCCGGAGTTCAGCTGTGGCCAGAGGCTCTTTGGCACAGAGGGATTGGTGCTGCTCCGCTGCCAGGGCAGTGACTCCT
The DNA here is from genome assembly GCA_013399835.1 of Leptocoma aspasia. Taxonomy (NCBI): domain Eukaryota; kingdom Metazoa; phylum Chordata; class Aves; order Passeriformes; family Nectariniidae; genus Leptocoma; species Leptocoma aspasia. The sequence continues at coordinate 394,857 of VXAX01004834.1, forward strand.
TCTGTTTGTCTGCCAGAAAAATAATCCTATTTATGTAACTCCACGTGAAGCATTCCAGGGCATGAATATTCAGCTCTTCTCGCAAATAGGAAGCTTTGTTACCTGTAGGGTTTAACTCCCAGCTCAGCTCCTGCCCTGTGGCTGCTGGTGGCTCTTTTTGACAGGAGAAGGTTTTATTTTATTCAGTGAGCACCTTTGTATGGGGATTTTCCCCCCTCTGTGATAGAATGAGCTGTGCTTTTCCTGGCATTAATATCCCATGTTTCCTTTTTCTTTCTAGGCAGTGGACCCATCCAGCTGTGGCAATTCCTGCTGGAACTGCTCACTGATAAGTCCTGTCAATCCTTCATCAGCTGGACGGGCGATGGCTGGGAATTCAAACTTTCAGACCCAGATGAGGTAAAGTGCCCTGCAATTAAGTGCACAAACCAAATTCCTCAGAAATACTGGTGTGGATAAGCATCTCCTCCTCCCTTTGGGCAGCCACGTTGTTCTGGTCTTGGATATGTTGTGGGGAACCAAGGAATCAGAGTCCAACTGAAAGTCTGTTGAAGATTGGCATGCAGTCACCCTTTGGATGCAGGGGTTTGTGCCTAAAGCTGGTGGGAAGTAGCTGGAACACCTTAGGAAGAGGAGCAGTGGCAAAGCTCTTCAGATAGGCTGGGTACAGGTGAGGAGTGACTGTCCCCTGCTCTGGGGCACAGATGGGATCTTTGTCCCCTTCCCTGACTGGAAGGTGGGGATTGGTCTCTTCTGCCAAGTACCAGTGACAGAACAAGAGGAAGTGGCCTCAGGTTGCACTAGGGGAGGTTCAGGTTGGATATTAGGGGACATTTCTTTATGGAAAGGGCTGTCCAGCCCTGGCACAGCTGCTCATGGAGTCCCCACCCTGGAGGGATTTAAAAGCTCTGTGGGTGTGGCATTTGGGGACATGGATCAGTGCTGGGGAACAGTTGGACTCCTTGATCTTAGAGGGCTTTTCCAACCTAAATAATTCCATGAGTGACTGGAGCCTGCCAAAGTGCAAAAGCGACTGGCACTGGGCCATTGCATGTTGGGATGGTCTGGTTTAGAGCTGGCGGAGGGTGGAGGAGGAACCTTGGGAAAGGGGTGAAGGACTTGGGATATGAGGATATATCTGAGGTAGCATATGAAATTATCCAGATAAATCCTCATGGAATGCTCTGCCATAGCACAGAGGTTGGTTTTCCCAAGCATCAATCCTTAATGATGAGGAAAATCCTCCCCGTTCCTGGTGGGAAGGGAACATGGACATAGATGTGCCAACCGAGCCAGGCTGACTTTTCCTCCCTGTCCCTGCTCCCTGCAGGTGGCCCGGCGATGGGGCAAGAGGAAAAACAAGCCCAAGATGAACTACGAGAAGCTGAGCCGGGGGCTGCGCTACTACTACGACAAGAACATCATCCACAAGACGTCGGGCAAGCGCTACGTGTACCGCTTCGTCTGCGACCTGCACAACCTGCTGGGCTACACCCCCGAGGAGCTGCACGCCATGCTCGACGTCAAACCCGACGCCGACGAGTGACAGGGACACGGGGACACCGCTGTCCTCCGGGACAGCCCATGGGACTCGCTTGGTGGTTCTTTTTTATTGATTTTCGCTGTTCTTCTGCTCATTTTTTTCAAGAGCCGCTCGGATTCGAGGCTTTGAGGATGTCGGGGGAGAGGGGGGAGGAAGAGGAAACATTGGGGAAGGATGGGCTTTTCGTTGATTTCCTGAAAGTTCCAAGACAGGCTTTTCTGGGGGAAAATTCTGAGTTTTAAGAAAGCTAGAAAAATGTAGCTCACTTAAAAAAACCAACAACCCCCTCCCCACCCATGGCTGTTTAGAAAAAAATGCGATCGAATATCGAATGGATCCCTTTGGTTGCTCACACACAAACTGACAGGTCAGGAATGACAATATTCCTGAGGATTTGAGGAATTTAAACTTTTTTCTTTTGGAAAACTAAAATGGGTGAATATTCTTGCTTTGGAGAGGGGCAATATAGGAAAAAACCAAGAACTGTTGTTCTTGTTCCATCACCTTTCTGTCCATTGTCTTCTTTTCTACAAAAGATAGAATTTTTCCTAGGAGGGATCAAGACTTTTTTTTTTTAAGTTTTATTTTATTAAATTTTGTGCCAGTATTTTTTTTCTAAATAGTCTTAAGCTCTAAGATGGTCTCAGTATTGCAATATTGTGTGTGTTTGTTTCTGTTCTGCCAGCAGAGAGTTTTATCCCAGGGAGGAAAAAGAGAAAAAGAGGAATTAGTTTATGTAGACCCCATTGGAGAATTGGAATGCTGGGACTGGGATGGGAAGGAAAATTAACTCCAAAGTGGCTCCTGTTGATGCAGGCTGGGGGTGCCACTCATGTTTCCAGCCCCACACGCTGTGCTGATAATGCTGGTTGAAATCCCTGCTTTTATTTTCTTGTCTGGCTGCACAAATCTTCTCAAAATTTCCATGGAAAATGTCTTTTTGCATTTTCCAAATCACTTCTTTTGCTCAAGGAACACTTTGGTGCTTACAGAAATTTTTTTGGGGGAGGGGGAAAGGAGAGAAATTCTCATGTTTTCAATGTGGTAAATGGAAAATACACAAGTTAATTGAGAGGAAAAATCGGGAAAAAGTTCAAAACCCAAAGGGAAATGTTTTTTCCTTCCTGTTTCAAGCAGCTCTGTCTTTATGGTCATGAGTGGGCACAGCAGAAAGGAAATTGTCCCTGCAAATGGGCTCATTATGGCTCTTGGGCTGCTGCTCCCACCAATCCTGTCAGGGTGTGAGTGGCACGGAGCAGGGTCGGTGTCACCAGGGATGGCTGTGGGATCAGTCCCAGGGAAGCTGCTCCCTCTGGCCTCCAAACCCTTCCTGCAGCTGGTTTTCTCTGGAGGGGTCACTCCTGCTGTTCCCAAGGCTCCCTGGGATGCTCTGGGCAGGCTGAGGACAAGGTCCCACCACTTTTGGGTGCACTTGGTGGGAGTTGGAGGGTCAGAGGTTGTTCCCATATCCCAATACAATCCCAAAGGCAGATCCCCACAGATTTGGCCTCCAAGGGAATCTTTCACCCCGCTGGATGTTTGCATTTAAAGGCAGCATTTTGTACTTTACCAAAATCCCTTCTCTGAGTGTGCTTTGTCTGTGTGTGTTTGGGGCACAGAGCTCATTCCAGGGGCACTGTGGGACAGCTCTGGGAGTCAGGGGGTCAGAGCCTTTCCAGAGGTGCTGTGGATTCCTGCCTGCTCCCACTGGATCAGGTGGCAGGACAGGAATCTGTGTAAAACAGCCAGAATATTCAGGCACAACTCGCCACAGGGGCAGAGCTGGAGGGGAGCCCAATCCCAAAGTGATGCCCAGAGGTGCTCTCCTCCTTTGCCTCTGGAGCTGGGGGACCCAGCACCTCTGTATCCTAAAACTGGCCATTTTAGGGAAAGTCAGCCCCAGAATTGCTGTGTCCTTACAAAAGGTGGTGTTGGAGGGGATAGGGGAAGGCCAGGAGGGAGCTCCTGCCAAGCGGGGGAAGCAGAGGCGGGTCCAGGAAGGGAGGTTGTTACACTCAGGTGCTGCGGGCTGTCTGAAGGAAAGGGTGGGATGGATGGAAAGGAGGGAAGAGGGGATGGAAGGAAGGTTAAGGGAACCCCAGAGGAGGAAAGGGACGCTGCCCACTGAGAAGTGGAACCTGAGCTCATCTCCTTGGGCAGGCAGGGAGGAGGAGGATGGAGGCAGCCTGGCCAAGTTGGAGGGAGGAAAGAAAAATTGGGATATCATGGATGAGACCCCCACTGGTGAGGCTCTGGGACAGATCCAGCTGAGCCAAGGCTGGGCAGCTGGACAGGGAGCCAGGGGAGGTGTGAGGGCACAGAGTGCACAGGGAGGAGCTGATAAAGAACATCCCAACAGCAATCAGAGGGGTTTTTTGGGATGTTGAGGGTTGCTGCAAAGTGCCCTGAGCTTGCCCATCATGGGTCACTTCAATCCCTCTTCCACCCTTAGAAAGGGACTCCCAGACATCCCAGCTCCTGCCCCTGGCGTGGGCCGTGTCCCAGGACATCCCTCCTGCTTTGCTTGGATGCTCCAGTTGAAAAAATAAAAAGAAGGGGATAAATTTTCCCTACAATAGGAGGAATTGCAGGTTTGCCTACAACCCCATCCCCCTGCCAGGCTAAATCCCTCACCCACTGTGCTTATGCCAGGTTTCCAAGCCGAGCCTTTGTGTTCCCGGGGATTTTGGGGAGATGGTTAAAGGAAAGGAAGGGTGAGCCACGGGAAGCAGCTCTGGATTTTTGGAAGAAGCCTCTTGCTGGAGTTTCTCCATCATTTCTCCCAGCCCTTTGCCCTCCCAGCTCATAACCTGTGAACAGTCCCAGACACATCAGCTCTGTAATTTCCTATTTTCCTTTGCTTTTATTCCCATTTTAGAGGCCATCCCAGAGATGGGTGCTGTTTATACACTGGAAATGTGCAGATTTCTCTTTGTTTCTTCTGCTTTGGTTCCTTTTTCCTTCTGCTTTTCATTGCTGGCCTTTGGCAAGGGCTGTGTTGAGCCAGATGAGCTCAACCCAAACCCTCTGAGCTCCTTCAAGTCCACGAAAATTTGGTTAATTCCCACCTGCTGGCCCAGAAGGATGGATTTGAGAGTGATAATGGAGATCTGCCAGGGCTGGGACTCCCTCCTGTGCTGCTTCCTCCACACAGAGGTGAATTTCCCCCTTGCAGATACTGTTGGAAACGGGGTCATTTTGTCTTGGATTGGAATGTCTCAGGTGCTTTGGGTGAGATTTTGGGATATTTTCTGTGTCCTGATCATTTTCTGCTGTTTCCATGTGGGTTGGTGTTCTCTTGGCCCCTCTGGCAGGGCCTGAGCCCGGCTTGCAAACAGCTTTGGGGGCCCTGGCAGTTGATATTGGGAACTCAAAAATAAAGGAAAAAACCCCAATAATGATAAAACCACCCCAGTAATGATAAAACTCACACCAATAATGACAAAAAACCACAATAATGAAGCACTTTCCTGCTGCAGGTCCCTCTCCATCTCCATGTGTGGGATCACCACAATCCTTGGACGCTGGGGTGTGTCCAAGTGGAGATCCATGTTATTCCCACACTCCCACCATCCTGATCCAGATGTGATTGTTCAGGGGGAGAAATAACAAAACAGGGCAACAAATAAAGAGTAATGTAAAACTTCACTTTCTCCTGTCTTCCCAAACCAACACCTCCTCCAAAAAACGGCCCCAGAAAGCAGCAGTAAATCTAGATGCTGCAGAAAACATCTCCACTTTCTGAGTTTTGAGTTTTTGGAGGGATTTTCTTTGAGGTTTCAGGATTCAATTATTGGTTCCTTGTGAACATCAGAAAACTGGGATGCCTTGGTGTGCTCTGCTCCCTGGTAGGGTCTATGTAACACCCAGGAGCTGTTGTCTACATTCCAAAGAGGTTTAAATAAAGGATAAATCTATGTATACATATATGTTATAATGGAATATCTCCAGGAATTAACTGCCTCAGTAAAAAAAAAAAAAAAAACAAACAAACAAACAAAAAAGGAAGTCTTTTTTTTTGTTTTATTTTGGCAAGACACATTTTTTAAGCTGATAAACTTAGAAGAAGTAAAAAAAAAAAGAGATTGTTATATTGTGCTGTTCGACTATTTTCCAACGTGTATTTTCATATAATTTATATTTTTTAAAAGTGGGAAAAAAAAGTATAAAAGTGAGATTTAAAAAAAAAAAAACAAGGAAAAAGCAGGTGCTTTTTTAAAAAAACCTGAGCTGAGGTAGCTTAGAGATGTAGCGATGTGTGTGTGTGTCCGTGTGTTGTGTCTGGTTCCGTTTGGTTTTTTTTAAAGGATTCAAAAAAAAAAAAAAATAAAATCCCTCCTCCATTGAATTCCTAGAGAAGGAGGGGATTGGTTTTGTTTTAATTGCTGATGCTGGCACATCATTTTGCTGGAGAGTTTTTTATATACTGTAGCCTTATTTCATATCGTATTTTAAACCATGTGAAATTAAAAGAAGAATAATTCCTAAGCCTTAAGTGTCTGTGTGATTATTCCTTGCCTTTTCTCTTTAGGGACAGAAAGTGGGAAAACAATGCAAAAATATAGAAATTCCAGCAATTTCTCTATTTTCTCTTTATTGAAATTGGAATTTTATGGGAAAGAAGGGGCTGGCTGACATCTCAGCTCATGGTGGGGTGATGCTCCCCATGGCTCCCTCTCATTTTGGGATCGTGGATCCACATTCCAGGCTTTCCAAACCCTCTTTCATCCCAAATCCTCACTGGGAGCATGGGATATCTGTGGTTCACCAGTCCCAATGAACTGGGAGAATGGCATTTTCCTGAGCCAGATCTCGGGGAATGGGTGTGGCCAGCTGTCCAGATCCTGTGGCCACCAGTGGGAAGGTGTGCTGGGAATTCGCTTTCCTCCTGGAGACCTCGGGCTGTGGCCCATGGGGAGGAGAAATCCACCTCAGCACTCTCCAAGTCCTTCACCACTGTGCTTCAGATCCTGGAAAAAACCACGTTTGAATCCATTATGGAATGTCCTGGGTTGGATGGACCCACAACGATTCCAACTCCCAAGCCTGCACAGGAGCTGGGACGTTTTTTCCAGGGAATTTTATGCTGGCTCTGGTGTTTCCTTGTCCTCACCAAGCCAGGAGGAAAACCGTGCTGTGCCCAGCTGGATGGGGCTCGATGGGAGCTTCTGGAAGTGGTGATTAACGAATCCAGCCCCTGGGAGAGTTCATGGACCAGGAGCTGATGCTCATCCCTGAGAGTCTGCGTGATGGGAAGTTCCCGAGGGACACCAGTGACGCTGGATTGACTGAGTCAGCACCAAGCGGATCAGACCCATCGCTCAGGAATGTGACGGTCGGTTTGTTGGATACCAGGAAGAGCGGACAAGTCACGGGGGGTACAACGGGCGGATCCAGGATAAGGAACATTCATCACAACTTAGAGCCACGCAGGGAACAACATCCCGGGATACTGAAGGATGAGGCTGGAGAATCCCGATGGTCCTCACGGCAGCCGGGCCGTGGTGCCGGGACATCGCTGCATTCCCGAGGCTCAGCCGATCCCTGACCTCGGAGGGGACGGACCCAAAGCGGGGACAGCCCTGGGACAGCGCCCAGCCCGCTCCATCCTTTCCCTGGAGCCGCGGAGCTCCGAGCGGGAGCGGGACTCGCTTTTCCCTTCCCGCGGGCCCTTGGTCCTGGCGCGGCTTTTTCATCGCAGCGGGAGCCGCCGGGGCTCGTGCTCGGCTGTCCCGGGAAAATAAACATCCAGCGGCTCCTTTCGGCTCCTTCCCGCTCCTTTCCCAGCGGCTCTCCCAAGGGCAGCAGCTGCGGGGAGCAGGAAACCCCAAAGGGGTGAAGGTGCCCCAGCTCTCGGGGCTTTTCCCTCCTTGCAGAACCTGAGGATGCCGCAGTTCCCCGAATCCCGCATTGCCCAGGGATTGCAGCCTGTGGAACACTCCTACTAAAAACACCCACGGGCCGGGGCAGCCCCCGCGCACCTGGAGTGACGGCCCCGCGTTAATTAACTCCATTAACCGCCCCCTGCTCCCCCAGAGGGAGCACGGGGAGGGGGGAAGGGGGCACACGGAGAAAATGTGCCTCCCTTGATGCCCCTGCCCTGTCCCCATACCTCCTTTTCCCAAGGGTCTCCATGGTCACTGGCTGCAGTGAGATTTGGGATGGGGAAGTGGAGTTTGGGGAGGGAGCCAGAGCTTTTCCCGTGGAAAAAACCATCACAGCCACAGCTCTGTTCCCCCAAAATCCATCCCCTTTGCAGCATCCGGCAACCAACTTTTAATTAAACAAAATGGGAATTTGGAATCATAGAATAAAATTATTCAGGTTGCAATTCAGGCTGCTCCAAGGCCTTCGAGTCCAATCACTTTGTAGAATCATGGAATAAATGAGCTTCATGATAGAATTGAGCTGAGAGGAAGGGGTTTGCTGGGAATGATGTCCTTCCCAGCAAGAAAATCCTGCCTGTGTGGGGAATTGCACCTGGAGGAGGATTTTTCCAGGGTGGTGGCCCCGGGTGCTGCTGTGTGGCTGCTCAGGTGTGGGACTGAACAGAGGAAGAGCAGGCAGAAGGGTTTTCCCAGACTCCAGCATGTGATTATCCAGGGATGCACACATCCAGCAGTGCGGCGGAGCGGGAGGCAGTGCATCCCGGGGGACACCTGTGGGATGGAGGGGTTTCTGCGCTCGAAAACAGCTGGGAACACTGTTCCTTAATACTGAGCTGCTGCTCATGTAGAGACCAGCGAGGGAAAGGGACATTTTCAGGTTGATGTCTTGAAATGAGACATTGAAACTGGTGTTTGAGGGACACTGAGATCGAAACAGGAACAGGAATTACTGAAGGCTGAAGTGAGGGAAGGGCGCTCTGAAAATTCCTGAGATCCAGGGAGGTGGAAGGAGGTGGTGAAAGAGGAGAAGGGTGAATTTAAGGGGACGCAGTAGAGCGATGCAGAGGGAGAGGTGGAAGGAGAAGGATGGGGTGCTGAGCAGCAGCGGATGAGCTTGGCTCCTTCCTGGGTGATGTTTTCGGACCATCTTTAAGATCCCTTCCAAGCCAAACCATTCTGCGATTCCATGGGGGATGTCACAGCCTCCCACACATCCCGCTGATGGTTCCCGGGCACAGCAAGCACGTTACACACCGCAAACGGAGATTTAGGGCTGCTGGGAGGCACTGGGACACTTTCGGTGCCCATTCCCTCTCCCGGGCTGGCCGTGCCGGGGGTGCTGCCGTGGGATGCCGGGGTTACGTCTCAGAGTCAGCACTTTCCGCTGTTTGCTTTCCTCCCCCTCTCCCTCCCGCCGAGCCCCGGCCTCTGAACCTCGTCCAACAGCAACTTTCCGTCTCTTCCAGCGGCCTTTCCCCGCTGCCGGGAGCGCGGCCGTTCCCTGGCCTCGCTTGAAAGCCGCTCCCACAATGAGCCTTTGTGCCAGGCTGCTCCGGAGGGCAGGAATTCGGGATGCCGGGACACGAGGCCAAACAGTCTGTGGCGGAGGCTGAGGGCCTCGTGGGGAGCCCGGGGCCAGGGGTGCTGCCCCAAATTCTGCATCCCTGGGTAGGGATGCTCCCCAAAGTGTGGCATCCCTGGGAAGAGGATGGCTCCCAAGAGTCCCTGGGATGCTTCCCAAGATGCTGCATCCCTGCAGTAAGGATGGTCCCCAAAGTGCAGCCTCCCTGGCAAGAGGATGCTCACCAAGGATCCCTGGCACAGGGATGTTCCCCATCCGTCAAAGAAAGATGCTTCCTAAAATTCTGCATCCCTGGGGTGGGGGTACTCCCCAAAATGCTGCATCCTTGGGGTGAGAATGCTCCCCAAAGGTCTTCATCCCTTGGGTCAGGATGCTCCCATAGCTGATGTATCCCTGGGCAAGGATACTCCCCAAAATCCTGCATCTCTGGGGCTGGGATGGTCCCCAAAAACTTCATCCCTGGTGTGAGGGTGCTCCCCAAAATTCTGCATCCCTGAGGCAGGGTTGCTTCCTGAGATGTTGCATCCCTGGGTGAGAATAGTCCCCAAAATTCTGTATCCCTGAGGTGGGGATGCTCCCCAGATGCTGCATCCCCCTCCTGCCTTCAGCATCATTTTGGGAAGGGAGGAGGATACTCCCAGCCTGGTCATGCTGAACTGAGCTTATCTTTTCCTTAAGACAGGGCTATGTTTCCATGGGGTAGATTTCCAAATATCCCATTCCCTGAGCTTGACTTGCCCTTGATGGACCCAGGAGAGCCTCTCCCTCCTCCCCCATGCTCATTCCTTAACTGCCTTCCCACATTCCCGTTCTCCTGCACCCCTCCTGCCATCCCCAAGTCTCCACCCTCCTCCCGGGCTCATCCCTGGCATCCTCCATCCCACATCCTCCTGCTCCAGCTCTGGCACAGTGGAAAAGGCATGGCAGGATTTTCAGCTCTGATTAATGATATTTCCCAGCTGGAAAGCATGAGGTGAAGCCAGAGCCATCCAAGGCCTTGGCTTGGGGCAGACCACCAACGTGCCCACCACAGACCTCCGGTGAGCCCGCGGCTCCGAGCCCAAACCCAGGGGCCTGGAGGGAGCTGGGAGCAGCCTGGGAAGGCTGGAGGGGAGAGCAGAGTCTGCTGAGCTCCAACCCTGCCAGAGAAGGGGTTTCTTTTGGAGCAGAGAATCATCATCTCCAAGAAAAAATAAAACTAAAATTCCCCACATTGAGATTTTTCCTTGGGGTTTTTGTGTTTTTCCCCTTCCCTGTCCTGGTTGCTCCTGCATAATTCCCAGCTGGTGCTGGCATCGCTGTCCTTGTGCTGGGGGCTCTGCTCCAGGGGGAGAATCCTTGGCTGAATGAACCCAGAAAGCCAAGCAGGGGGATCTGGCAGCAGGAAAAGGCTTTGCTTCCTGTCTGAAGGGCAGGAGAGCTGGCAGGGATCCCCCAGTGGAGGTTTTGGACTCCAGATCTGTAACCTGGGGAGCTCTTGGGAAGTTTGGCCTCTTTCTCCATCTTTGCCTCAGTTTCCCCAAGTGCAATCCGAGATCCCAAACTTTCCCAGTCTGTCTTAAACACATGAACATTGGGGATCCCTGTTTGGGGATGGGATGGGATGGGATGGGATGGGATGGGATGGGATGGGATGGGATGGGATGGGATNCATTCCACCCAAGCCTGAAAAATTGGAAAGTCCCTGCACATCCTTCTTTTCCGACTTCCCAGCCCGTGGAAGATTCTGATGTGTGTGGGTCCTGCACATCCCTGAGAGAGCAGGGCAGAGGGGCTGGCACCTGGCCAGGCTTAGCAAGGCTGAGCTCAGGCTCTGCTGCAAACCCCTGGGTGGGTTTTGGGATGGCAAAGATCCTGCTGGGAGAGGGCAGCTCTGCCCCCTCTCCATGATCCTCAGCCGATGGGATGGGATGGGATGGGCTGGGATGGGATGGGATGGGATGGGATGGCTGCTCTTTCCAGCCCCACCCCCACTGTGATGTTTCATCTTTCCAATCCCCTGAATCCTCAGCGAGGATCAAGCCAGCATGGCAGAATAAAGCATTCCTACATTGCTGTCACCTTTCCCCACCTCGATCCCAGGTATTTCCCAGGGAAGTGGGATGGGGGACACTGGGGGATGTTATTTGGGGTTTTCCTGGAGACACCACGCCCAAAACCTGGGAGCTGGGACCATCCCTGTGGGGATCAGGATCCTGTGGGAAGCCTGGGGGACGCCCTGCCCAAACAGCTCAGGGCATTTGCTTCCTGTGAGCAGCCCTTGCAAGCGGTTGTGTTCCCAAACACATCCCAAATGCTTTTCTAGGAACATGGGGAACATCAACATGGAGGATTAAAAGTTATCCTGGGTCATTTTGGACCTTAATGATGTGCAAAAGCTCTGCAGAGCCTCATCCAGCTGGATCCATCCTGCTCTTTTGGGCTCAGGGCTCAGGGACACTGGAAATGGGGTTTGTGACAGTGGCTGCACCTCGGGGACAGTAAAGGTAGCTGGAGGCACTGTGTCCCCATCCTGTGCCCCAAACCCTGGGATAAGGTGACCTTTTTGGGCCTGGACTGAAGGTGTTTTGCAGCATCTGCTCCTAATTCCCTGCCAGCTTCTCTTCCCACACCCTCCAAGCCCTTCTCCTCAGCACTGGCCAGTCTGGCCAAGTGGAAAGTCCTCCTTGGAGGAGAACTCCCCATAAATCACGGGGATCTGCATCACCATGCTGGGTTTTCATCACAAAATCCCCCCCAAAAATAGCAATTGGGGGAAATCTCATTCTCTGGCACAGCCCTGGTTTGATTTTTCCCTCCTCCATGAAATCCAGCCCTGGCTAAGATGCTGGCTTAGGGTGAGATGGATGTTTATTTTTCCCTCTCCCCCTTTCAGGATCCTGGGGTTGCTCCTGTGAGGTCCCACTTTCATGGCGGAGCCAATTCCCGATGATAAAAATAGAAGTCAGGGGCTTCCTGCCAGCGAGGGAAAGAGGAGAAAGGGGGATGAAATGCCAAATAAATGAATGAAGTGACAGAGTGGCACTCATGGAGCTGCAGGAGGATTTGAGGATCCAAGGAACTTCTGGCTGCGTGGGATCAACACAGGAAAAGGGATCAAATGGAGTGATTTTGTCACTATCCTTGGGTGACGCAGGGGAAAACGCCTTTGCTGGTGTGAAGCAATGGATTTATGCCCTTCAGTGTGAATCCAAACCCTCCAGCCCCTTTCCCAGCTGGATTGGAAATCTCTGCCACTGCTGACCTGTTTAAAGGCCGTGCCAAACTTTGGTCTGGGATGTGCCAAAGGGTTTGGATCCCGCAGTGTCCAGTCTGATGTGGTTTCTGTGGGATGCCAGCAGCTTCCCGAGGCCCCCTGGGACCCCCAGCACCCACAGGTGCCTTTCCAAAGGGCAGCATGAGACGTGTGAGGTCCTGTATGGTGCTGCCCTGGGGTTTGCCAGGTTTTGGGAAGATCTGTCATGGAATCCTTGGGTGTTTGGGTTGGAAGGGACCTTAAAGTTCATCCCATTCCACCCCCTGCCATGGGCAGGGACACCTCCCACTATCCCAGGTTGCTCCAACCCCCTGCAGCCTGGCCTTGGACACTTCCAAGGGTTTAATGTCTATCCTTATCTCCCCAGTAAAACAGGGATAATAACCAAAAAATGGTGCCTGGTCTCACGACTCTGCCAATATAAGTCTGATTTTGGGGTGAAAAAGCAGGGAATATGAACCAGGAGCAGCAGGAGCATCCCAGAGCTGTGACAGGTTTTGGGCTCCAACAGCACCCATATTTACAGCCCAAGAGGAGGAGCTGCAAAATTGGCAGCAGTTCAGGAGACAGCAAGGAAAATTATTGGAATGAGGCTCTGGGAGTTCCATTTCTCTCCCTGTGTGTCAGAAAGGATTTATCCAACTCACAGGCCCCCTTCCTCCATGGGGAAAGGAAATTTGGCCATGAAGGGTTGGGAGGCAAAAACTGATCAGTGAACAAATAGAGAGTGGCAATGAAGAAGGTGCTAATTGGTGAGGTTTGTTAAGCTCTGGAAGGGTTTTCTCTGGAATGCTGTGGTTTATATGGAGCCTGGGGCTTGTTTTTGCTCCTCACACCCCAAATATGTTCTGTAGCTCAAAGAAATCATTCCTTGCAGCAGGACACAGCAGCTCCTTGCAGGGATCCCATCTGTATGCCAAGGCTGAGGTGCGGACAACAAACCTGGGATTTTCACACAAGTTTTGGGAGAGTTTCTGCAACTGAACCTTATTTTGAGCTGGAAATGTACCTCAGTGCCAGTGGCAAATCCATCCTGGAGTGCTGTGTCCAGCTTGGGAGTCCAACATCAGAAGTGGAGCTGATGGAGCAAGTCCAGAGAGGCCACGGAGCTGCTCCAAGGGCTGGAGCTCCTCTGCTCTGGAGCCAGGCTGGGGGAGCTGGAGGTGTTCACCTGGAGAAGGGAAGGCTCCAGGGAGAGCTCAGAGCCCCTTCCAGGGCCTAAAGGGGCTCCAGGAGAGCTGGAGAGGGACTGGGGACAAGGGATGGAGGGACAGGGCACAAGGAATGGCAGGGTCAGATGGAATATTGGGAAGGAATTGTTCCCTGGGAGGGTGGTGAGGCCCTGGCACAGGGTGCCCAGAGAAGCTGTGGCTGCCCCTGGATCCCTGGAAGTGTCCCAGGCCAGGCTGGATGGGGTTTGGAGCATCCTGGGACAGTGGAAGGTGCCCCACTGGAATAAGCTGAGCTTTAAAGTCCCTTCCAACCCAAACCACTCTGATTCCATGATCCCTCCCTAATCCCAGGATTACCACATTGTAGCAGTAGCAAAATGGGATTTTGCATGTTGCCCTTCCCAACCACCTCGTGCTGCACCAACTCAACCCAAAGCTGGTGTCCACCCCCAAAACCTCCCAACCTGAACCCAAAATTCCCGTCACAACCAGACCGGCCAGGAAGCGCTGGATCCGCCTTTGCCTGCTCACGGTGAATCATCGGTGGCAGGGCTGTGCCAGCTGCTTGCTCAGCCACCAGCAAGGAGGGAAAAACTCCAAACAAACCCAACAACTCAACAAAAATCCATTTGCAATTCCTCTCAGGAAGAGTTTATGTACATATGTGTGTATGCACAACACTGGCAGGAAAACATGATGCTCTTTCCATAGCAGCATTCCTGATATCAGCCCGGGGATCTGTGCAGTCCTTCTCTGATAAAATTAGCAACAAGGAATGTGCAATTCCTACTGGGATGGCTTATGGAAATGATAAACAGAAACAGAACAAATCCAGGTTTGGTGTGTGGATTTAGAAATCTCAGCAGCTGCAGCGCTGGATTCCCCCTCTGTGAGCTTCAGGATTGTGGGAGAGGGGGAAATTGGAGCAGAGGCTGCATCCAGAAGTGGCACATTTTAGTGAAATTGGTTTAATAAACAATTTGGGTTGTGATCCAAACTTGTTTAACCACACAAGAAAAGCTGAGAGGAATCACTTGGGGGCTGGTTTGTGCTGGCCCGGGGTTTGCATGGATCTGCAAGTGGGGCCCCTCCCCAGTGTGGAGATGGAGATGATCCCTTGGAGATAAGGGCTGGATTAGCTCAGGGATCTGGGAACAAGAAGAATTTGAATGATTTCACCTCAAATCTTGCCTTGTCCAATCACCAAAATGAAGTGGCACAGGAGGGACACCAGCACAGAGCAGGTGATTGTCCTCCAGAGCTGCGTGTTGGGAGGACCCACATCCCTCCCTCCGGAGAGCACATCCCACCCAGCCTCCCAGCCCTGCTGACAATTTTCTCAGACATTCCTTCTCAGCCCTAGCACTCCTCGTTTGGGGTTGCTGTGACTCCAGAAATAAACACAGGAGGTTCTGCTGGGGGATAAAAATGCCGTGTGGTTTTCCCTGCCCGACTTCTGTGCGCTCGGCTTCCAGATGCTCCGGAAAGGCCGGCCTTGGGAGAGCAGTGGTGACGTGGCCTGGGAAAAGCAGGGCTGCTTAAAGCCAGCCAGTGGCATCCCAAAATTCCAAGCCTGATGTAGGAGCATGAGCTGATG
>VXAX01004834.1:413790-434470 GCA_013399835.1 Leptocoma aspasia
ATGGATGATGGATGGATGGATGGATGGATGGATGGATGGATGGAGGGATGGATGGATGATGGATGGATGGATGGATAAATGGATGGATGGTTCCATCTCTCTGGGAAGAGGGAGGTGACCCAGCCAGCCTGACGAGGTTTTGTGGTGCAGGGCGTTGCCACCAATATATCCCAAATAATTTGGTGTCCATCCAAGGCTTTGGAGATGCCTGAGAGAGATGGGATGGATGGATGGATCTATCTGTCTGGGTAGAGAGAGGAGATCCAACAAACCTGACCAGGTCTTGCTGGGGCAGGGCAAGGCCATCAACACATCCCAAATGCACTTCCATGGCCACCTTGTTTTTCTGGAGAAGGAGAAATCCTGTTTCCAGGAGCTGCAAACAGGGCAATCCCATGGGATTTTAAGGTGTTTGGAGGTTTTCACCACAGGTCTAGGCTGGCTGGGGTGAGGGCAGCAGGAATGAACTCCCTGAGCAACCCTTGGCCCCTCAGCAGCAGCTGCCTTGGCCTGGAGCCCAGGAAAGGATTTACAGGGACAAGAGCAAAGGATAAATTTCACCTCTGGATCACTGACAGCTGGAGCTACCTGGAAGAGGGAAGTTTCTTTTTAATGTGCTGCTATTGGAACATCTGTTGGAGTTTGGGGAGTCTAGGCATTTCCTCCTGAGGCTGATCCAGTCAATCCAGCATTGGGAAAAACTGTGAGCACGAGCAGGGTAACTGAGGGGGTGCCTTTAGAAAGGGTAGTGGAGAGAGTTTAGCCTTCCCATGGGAGATTTGGCATGGATTGTACAGCACTGCTTTCATCCCAGCTTTCCTGACTCCTCCTGAAATCCCCCATCACCCAAGATTTGGGAGCAGCCAGCTGTGGTCTTTGGGAAGGAAGGAAAGCAAATAAAAGTATAAGGAATAAAGTAAAGTCGTATTTAGTGATTCTTTTCCCAGGAAGGGATTGAAGTTAGCTGGGAATCACTGGGGGTGAGGAAGAGGCTGGTCCTGGTGGTGGCTTCCTGGATGTTTCCAGGAATTTATAGGCACACAGAGAAGAAGGAAAATGCTCTGATCTGCTTTGCTTTGCCTCTGCCATCACAAACCTCTCACCCCCAGACCTCCCCATATCCCAGCAGTGGCTTTCCCACAGAAGAACGCGGGATCTGAGCATGGAGAAATCCTCAGCAGAGAGGAGGGAAAGCAGGGGGACCCCAGCAGCTCTGGGGGTGCCTTGCCCTGCCCTGCCCTGCTCCCATCCTTCTGGAGAGCAATTTCCAAACTCCTGCTGGAAATGTGACCCTGGCTGCCCCGCAGGAATGAAGGGGCTCACCAGAGCTGGTACCAAAATTCCCCAAATCCCTGAGCAGCGTGGAAGGCCTGGGATCTGAGCACGGTCCCTGGCATTAATCACTGTAATAGAAACCAGAGCTGGCTCTGGGCCCACTGAGTCCATGCAGCCCCTGCCAAGGCGTTGGGAAATTCACAGGCTGAGAACGGGCAGCAAAAGAAATTCCAGGCAGGGCTTTGACTTTTTTTTTTTTTAATTAAGTGGAATTTCAAAATTGGAAAAACATAAAGGGAGTAAAAATAAAAACAGCAACAGCAAAACCCTCAGCAAGCTGCTGGGCCTGAAACTCCCTCCTCTTCCTCCTCTCCCACCCTTTTCCACCTCCCTGGATTCTGCTTCCCACTCCCTACACAAAGTTCAGCTGGGATAGTGGGAGCAGGGAGGAGGGACCATGGGGAAGAGAAAAGGACGGGTGGGACAGGGCTTGGAGCCACCTGGGATAGGGGAAGGTGTCCCTGCCCATGGCAGGGCGTGGGACTAGAGAAGCTTTAAGGTCCCTTCCAACCCAAACCATCCTGGAATTCTGTGACTCCATGAAAAGCCTCTTCTGATCCAGCTGAGGAGGGGGTTCATGGCCTGGGCATCAAGGGGCAGTGGGTGATGTCAGAGCCACACTGTCCTACAAGAGCTCAGTGAGTCCCACTGGGATTTATGGTTGGACTTGATGACCTTAGAGGTCTTTCCCAACTAAAATAATTCCATGAGTCTGTGATTTCAGGTGCTGCTCTGCTTGACAATAAACATCTCATCCCAACCCTTTGGACAGGAGAAGCAGAGATGTCACCCAGGGTGACAGGATTGGGTCTAAATCCTTGCTTCTGACCCTTCTCCATCACTGGGCTCCTCACATGTGGATTTTTCCCCCTTCTCCAGCTGTGTCAGGTGGGATGAGCTCAGAAAAAAATTGCTGCAAGTGCATGGATCACAGGAAAACTTAGGAGAGAAGGATTCTCAAAACACTTAAGGAGGCTTCACTTAATTATCTCCTCTCCCCACTCTCTAGGAATTGGTTGGAAGATGATGGGGAGAGAAGTCTCTCCAGGATTTTATTGGATGATGCCAAAATGTAAAAGGGTTTTTTTTCACTTCAGTGTCCAGAATCATTTGGAGTCACTGGGATGTTTTGGACCATCAGGGCTTGACAGCTAGACAAAGAAAATTGCAATCAGGGAAAAAAAATCCACTCCAACTCCCCCATCTCCCTCCTGCAGCTTTTTCCCACCAGAAGAAAACTTGGATGTTTTATAGAACTGTTTAATAATGTGATGACAATCCCAGCCCCTGCTGCAGCCTCAGGCTGATCCCTGGGGGATGCTGAACTCCAACCAGCTCCAAATGCCCTGGTCCCTCCTCCTGGAGGAGTTTTCCCTCCAGTAGAGTTTTCCACGTGCAGTTGGGGATTTTTCCCTTTTCCTTTACATTCCTGCTGCTGGGATATAACACGTAGGGGTGGCACATGAAAATGTCACTTTAAACATTGGAATTTTTGTTAAGCTCATCTGGCCAGCAAGTTTTACATGTCCCAAAGATAAACAGGGAAACTGAGGCACACAGTGCCTGTATTCCCAGTGATGCTCCAGGGGAAAAAGGCAAAAGGGATTGCTCCTCTTTTTTACCTTTGCTGTCACCCTCTCTTTCCCAAGAATATGACAAAAAGAGGTTGAAAATAATCTGTTTAATCAGAGCTTTAATTCTTAAAGCTGCCCTGAAAGCACAACCTCGTGTGTTTGCCTTATCCCAGCATCCCAGAGCCTCTCCAGGGACAGGGCTGTGTTTATCTGGGATCTGAGAGGAAAAATGGGGCAAAACCCAACAGTTTCTGCCCACGCATGGCGGCGTTGAAAGAGATCTTCCATCCCAGATGGATGCAATTAGGGGCAGGCAGCAGAGAAAATATTCCACAGGTGCTGTGGGACCTTTATGGAAACTTCAGATGCTACTTTTCCCAATGCTCCCAATCCCAATGTCCTGAATTATAGCTGTTTTCCCACGTGTGCAACCCAGCCCGGGGTTTTAGGAAACACTTGAATGGTGCTGGAGGAGATTTTATCTTTTTTTCCCTTTTTGTCTTCTGCTTTCCCCAATTTTATGCCCAGCTCTGTTCCAAAAATGTGGTTTTCTTGGATTCTCCCCGATTTTCACAGGTTTGATCCCAGATGTGCAGCCAAGCACTTCCCTCTCACTACCTTGAATTCCATCTCTTTCTCCTCATAACTTTGAAATAAGCCCTTTTTTGCCCCAATTATCCTACATGGATAAAAAATCCCCAGTTTTTCCAAGGAAAGCACCGCAGGGAGGCTCTGGTCACTGCCGGCCGTGAGAACTGGGGCTTTTAGGAGGGAGTTTTTCACTGGTTTGTTTGATTTATTTTTCCTTCAGTGGATGCAAAGTGAGTGGGGCAGCTCTGCTCCATGTGGAGAGCATCCCATGTGTCCATGGGCAGCAGCTTTGATTTTGGCCAGGGCTGTGTGAAAATGTGCATGAAATTCCCTGTCTCATTCCCAGGATATGAAGGGGAAGGCAAAATCCACCCCTTGTCTGTGCCTCAGTTTCCCCGCCTTAAAAATGATAGCAAGAATAACTTCTCAGTATCTTTTTTTTTTTTTTNTAACTTCTCAGTTTTTTTTTTTTTTTTTTTTTTGAGCAGAAGGGATCCCCATGTTCTTCATTGTAGATCCAGGGCTCAGAGCTGAACAGCACCATTGGAAAGGATGGAAGGATGGGGGAAAAAAACCAACAAAAATGGGGACAGTATTTTTCATGGCCATGCAAACAGCACAGCAAATTCCCAATTTTTGCAGGGGCAGGAGGAGCCAGTTTTTGTCCCTCCCAGTATTTTTAGCAGCTGCTGCCCCCGGGCATCTCTCCCCAGTCACTCAGCCCCGTGTCCCGTTGAGGACTTTGGGTGACAATGTCTTGTGCCCAGGGTCACTTCCTGCGGGCGGGGACACTGGGAGCTTCTGTTTGCCATCTGCTCCCGCTCCTCCTGTGGCCTTTTGGGTCAGCAGCGCTGCTCCCCTTTCACCCCGGGAACAGGCACAGGGAGCAGCCTCCCCTCCTGTTCCCCCACTGCTGCCCCAAAGCCCCCACGAGGAGTTTTGGTGTCGGGATGAGCTCCAGGCTCCCACGGGAGGTCACCCACGGGGGCACATTTGGTGACCTTTGACCCACGGGTCCCAAAGAAAGCTGCTTTGCCTGTCAGTGAGGCATCATCACTCCAGTGTGTGGCTGAGCCTGATGGCATCCACCTTCCCTCCGGGAATTTGGAGACCAGCAGCCAAAGTTATGCTGAGTTGGAGACCCTGGGCTGCAGCCCGAGCTCAGCCCCTTATAAGCCACCAGAAAATCTCCACTGCAGCTTCCAGAAGCCTGTAGGAAACTCTGTGACTCTTCTCTGGTAAAATGGAGGGTTTGGCTTCCTATTAAAAGTGATCAGCTCTCCCCTTTCCAATAAAATGGCTTTGGCTGAGAGATGAGGGAATTTGGTCCTCAAAGGAGCCGTGGGGATGGAGATTCAGCAGCAGCAAAGTTCATGGCATGGGAGCTTTGGGGTTTTTACATGAAACCATCCCAAAATGTCAGGAAAATTTCTTCCCTCTTGTCCAGCGTGTGGACTTCACCTCCTGCCTTATTGAGTGTCCCCAGGTCAGGACAATCAGGTCTCTGTGGGCACCTCCAGGCTCAGGCAGGAGGACGGAGCATCCCTGTGAAATCCAGCACGTGGTTTTAATTTTCCTCCTGCTCTGGAGAGGAAAGGAAGCCCAGAAGATTTATGGGCTCCCTGTTCTTCCTGCAGGTTTATAAATAGCTTTTCTCAGGTGCTGGGCACATGGGGGCCTTGGGGGAGTGCCGAGAGGGATCAAAAGCAGCATTGGGTCCCTCCTCCTCTCCCTGCTCCACGTGTCTGGTCCCTGCTCCCATCTCCAAAGGGCCACAGAAACCTCTCTGCTTCAGATTGGAGATTCACTGGGATGATTTTCCTGCCTGAAATCCTGAAATCCCAAAATGAGCCCCCTTTGGAGCACCAGGACTCCCCCTGGCTTTGATTTTGCCCTGGGAAGTTCAGGGTATCTCATTGCTGTGGGGGAGAGGGAGAAGCTCCAGGAGCCCCCAGGAGGGGACCCCACCTCCCACTGCTAAAAGGGTCTCTGGCTTGAAGGAAAGCAGCTCTGGGAATTAAAAATAAAGCAAAATATGTAAAAAAATAAACCCGAGGAAGTTGATCACACATCATCATTGCACAGAAGTAGGTTAGTAACTCTGTTCACAACTTTGGGTTTTAGCATTACTTTTCACTTGAAACAGAATTTATAATTTTTACTGAAACGTTTTCCCAGCATTTTTTTAAGCTGAAAGTTTTTTAGTTCTAAAAGAAAAATTTAATTTGACAATGGAAAGTTGAACCTCACTCACAACCAACTGCTTCAGGAGAGGAAAGGGAAGAGCTGGAGAAGGCAGAGGTGGCAGAGAGAGGAAAAGGGTTTTGAAAAAGCAAGGAAAACAATTTCTATGGTTTTGTTCATTCCTCTTTTACCTGAATTTCTGTGTCCTTAATTCCAGCATCCAGCTTCTTTGGGAGGCTGGAAGGCAACATTTGGCTTTTCCAAGGAGTGGTTGAAGTGAATTCCCAGGAAAGAGAAAAGCAGATTATTCATACCAAAAAGCAAAAGCCTCTAAGGACCCTTTGTAAAAAGAAAATAACAACTTCAAACCGCACAGAGCTCAGGTTTTAAGTGACATTTCTAACTCGAGCTCTGGCTCTGAAACACCACCTGATTCCCCCCAGAACGCTCAGGGTCACCAGGACAAACCTGGCGGAGATGCCACCTTTTGGTGAAGCCACCACCACACAAACCCCAACTCACGGGTGGGGACAAAACTCCCGAAAATTCTCTTTGGGGAAAGTCCCGGCAGCCTCAGGAAGGTGTCCTGCCAGAAAAAAGCTCACTGATGGTTTTCTGCCAACTTTTTAATGCTTTTTAGGGAAAGGGGCATTTCCCCCCAGTGCTTTTTAGGGAAAAGGGAGTTGTCCCCCAAGGCTGGAGCTGTAACCGGGAATATTTCTCTTTCCCTGCTGCCAGCAATTATCACACGATCCTTATCTCCCACCGTTAACGGGAGTTACAGAGCAAACACGCCTCGGGGCTAATCCTCCTCCTGCCCTGCAGCACCCAGGGACATCCCAGCCCAACCCAAGATAACATTTTCCATGGGGAAACAGCTTCCAGAACGGCTGATGGTAAAATTGTGCCAGGATTAACCTTTCCAGACCCCTCTTGGAGTTTGGAAAGTGGTTGGGTATTTTTTTTCTCGGAGATGTCAGGCCCAGGAATAAATAGATGAGAGAAGTTTTCCAGCGCTCGATGATTCAAATCTCCTTCCCTTCTGCTTACAAAGGGGTTTTTTGGGTTTTTTGGGTTTTTTTGTGGGTTTTTTTTTTAGATGCCTTTCCTGATTACAGCGCAGATTTGCAGCAGAGGGGCTGTAAATGGAGGATTAAAACTCTTCCGTAAACAAGGCTGCTCCACACACACTGGGAGAAGATTTCCAGGTGATATAACTCCACCAACGTCAGCAGGGATGGAAAATCCTCGTCACTAGAATTGCAAAACGAGCAGCTGCCGGTTTAAAGTCACTGTTTTACTACCAAATGATGAAACAATGGCTTTTAAACTAATTAGTGTGGCTTAAATCTGGGTTTAAATCCTTTTTTTTTTTTTTTTTTTTGCCAGAGCACTGGAGCCTGAGCCGTCCCGGCAGCCCTCTCCCGGCTGCTGGCTGTCACACGGGGCTGCTTTGGATGGGCAGGGACACCCTTTGGGCTCCCAGATAAAAGAATCCCAGACTTCCCAGAGCAAACAGGCTCCTCCATATGATAGATTAAGCACCATTTATTGAAAGGCTTTTTGTTCATCAAATAATAAAGAAAGGGGGTGCTTGTGAAACTAACAGCAAAACCATACAACAAGAGATACAGAATAGCAATAAGTNGGCTTGCTGTAATTAATAAATTTATTAATTGGATAAAAAGTTGAATCAAAATTATTCGCCTCAATTTATAACACCCCACGCTCCGGGCTACACTGCTCGGGGTGCTGACCCCGTGGCCAGTTGGATCTCAGGGATTTGAGCCCTGCCCGACTCTGGCCAGGCCCCGCGGCCTGTGCCGGCGCTCTGTGGGGCGGTGTCCCCCGGCTCTAAGGGACACGTTTTCCAGGGTGACACTAGCCCTGGGGATGGCCATTGCCACCGTTCCGGGTGGCCCAGGAACGGGCAGAACCCCCACAGCAGCGGCTGAGCCCTGCTAGCCAAGGCCCTCCCCAAAACCCATCCGTGGGTTCCACCCCAGCCCGGAACAGCCCCCGGAGCAGCTCCAGCCCCCCGGCCCGGCCCGGGGCTCCAGCAGCACCCAGGGGTGCTCACCTCACCCCGAGGAGCCTCAGCAGCACCCAGGGGTGCTCAGCCTCATCCCGAAGAGCTCTGGCAGCACCCAGGGGTGCTCCCCTCACCCCGAGGAGCTCCGGCAGCACCCAGGGGTGCTCCCCTCACCCCGAGGAGCTCCCTGAGCTCCAGCCCTCCGGAGCCACGTGGTGTGGGAGCAGGGATTTACTCGGGGGATGTGTTTAGTGCCCCGGCAGGGATTAGGCCGGAGCAGAGCTAAGCCCGGCCTGGCAGGGGTGATGGAAAGCAGATGCTGCCCTCATCGGCTCTGAGGGCCGCAGGGAAAAGCAGGATCAGAAGCAGCTCCTGGAGGTTTTCTGATGGGAGAGCATCCATGGAAGCTAGAGAGGAGAGGGGGAAAGCAGAACCCCCAGGAGGCAGGAAGGAAGCAAAGGGAAACAGAGAGAAAAGGGCACAGAAGGATGGGGGCGAGGCACCAGGACGAGGCACCAGGACAAGGCACCAGCTCCTCCACAGAAGAGGCTGATGGAGCAGGACTTTCATTGTTGGGAGCAAAATTTCCAAAATAAATTGGTGTTTTCTTGCTCTTCCCTGTTTCCTTTCCAAAAATGATGAGTTTCCACCTGCCCTCAAAGCCAAAATCCTTCCCCACACAGCACATCTGGCAAACAGGGCCATTTTTAGGATAATTCTTGTTTAACCTGAGCATCTTTTTTTTATAAGTCAAAAAATAGTCTTACAAAAATGTGGTTTAGGTAAATGGATTTTAAAAAGCCAGGGAAAAGCTTGTATATTCTGTATAATTTTCTGGTTTGGCAGTTTTTCCTGTCTTCCAGGATAAAGTCAGGACTCAGGGAGCTCCTGCCTATTTCCACCCCCCGGCTGTCTCCAGCCCCAGTGAATGAACACTGATTTAGCCCGGCAGGAGACCTGGATTGCAGCCTGGGAATGGGGGATGGAGCAGCTCTGGCCCCGCAAAGGTGAGCAGGGCAAAGCTCAGCTCCTTTTGCTGGCACTCCCACAGCTGCAGTTGTCTCTGCACAAGGTCTGGGTGATCTATTAAACCTCTCAAATCAGGATTTAATTTAGTTTTAATAAGACAGTTTGGGGGATGTTAATTAAATTGAGTTGTTAAAGCCACATGGGCTGGACTTGGCTGATACATTTCCTTCTTTATTAAGTCCATTAAAAATAAGGGAAGATAGAAGGGGGAAAAAAAACATTTGGATGCAGCAGCACATTCAAAGAGTTTCTTTTTCCTTTGTTGAATTAAACATGTGGAGATGAATAAACACCAAAAACCAGGCAGGTGAGCTTGAATCCTCCCAAGATCAGCAAGGCTTGGCTTAAGGATGAAGCCAAAATGATGAAATCCATTGAACCCAAATGTTCAACAGATCTCTGTACCCTTAATCCCAAAATTTCCTCCAAATTCCAATCCCACTGCTGGATTACCAATGGGAGTGATGCTGGATCATAATTTCCATACATCCACACTCCAGCAGGGAAAACTACAGGAATGCAAGTTTTTGTCATCTTACCTAATCAGATTTTTCCTACCTCTGGCAAAAAATGCTTCTGGGAATGTCTTCAGTTGCAGGAATTGTCAGGGTGATTGGGTTAAGCTGAAGAAAAACTCCCACATGCCTTAGAAATGACAAATATTTTATTAGCTGGAAGTGTAAGCAGCTCTAATTAGCTAAGCAGGCCTGAGTTAATTGATTTATAAGCTTTAGAGGATGTAACACACTGGTGAGACAATCCAAAGGGTCCTGGGGAGGAAATCCATCCTGCACTTCCCAAATGATCCTATTCTTTATGTGTGGGCTCAGCACAGAGAGCTCCTGGTCTTGCCCTGCGGACTGCAGAGGATGGAGAACCCACCAGGCTTTATCCCAGCTCTCTCCTGCTTTACTCTGGAATTTCTCTGGAATTTTTTCCTTTTCCAAAGCCCCTCTGGCTATTATTTATGGTGTATCAATACTGGCAGCTCCCGTCCCCTCCCTGCCAATGACTCCTGGTTGATTTTGGTTCTTCTCCACCCTTTTCTGTTCAGTGCATGGATGGGAAGGGATTAGCAGCACCAGAGAAAAATCTGGCAGATCTTTATATACACCAAAGCTGGAAAACACAAGGAAACACTGGAAAATAACCCAAGACCCCCTTCTTGCCATGCCTGTTCCCTAAAAAGAGTTTTGTGCTGGATTTCTGCTGGCTCCCAGTGCAGACCCCCTCTGCTGGCCCCTTCTTACGAGGATTAAGCTCCAAAAAGCCAGAATTGTATTAAAAATTGTATTAATGAAATGTATCCCTTGTGCCATACAGGTGTTCACTTTTCCAGGGTGGAAAAGATCCTTAATCCCAATGGAATTGCTGGGGAAATGGAGGCAGGAATGGGGCAAGCTCTCTGTGGATGCTCCTCATGCCTGGTGGCACTGAGACATTGCTGGATTTGATGGATGTGTTCCCAAGGACGCTGGGTTTAAGCTGAACATCTCCAGAGACAGGTTTTGCAGGAACAATTGGAATTCCACAGCCTCAAGCTGGACTTTTCCCAACCTGCCCAGAGCCACCAAGGGCTCCTGTTGATGTCCCTGTTCCCTGGGGATGTGGATAATGGGGAGATGCCAGTCCCCTGTGCACATCCCCTCCTCCCAGCCCTGTTTATCCTCCCATCTCAACAATATTCTGCTTATCCTGGTATCACAGCCTGGATGATCCCACAGGGAATAAAGGGGGAAAGGCTCAGGGCTTGGGGAACTTTCTGAGAGGGCTGGTGAGGAAAGGACTTGGATTTTCCTGGTGTAGGGAGAGGGATGTTGCAACATGAATGGAAATGAGAGGGTTTGGGAAATCTGAGGAGGGGTTTTATTTGGAATCTCAGAGATTTCCAGGGGACTTGTTTCCTTCCTCACCAGAGGAATGTTTAATTAAGAAAAAAAAAAAGGAAATTTTTTGGGTCTGAGCCCCTAAATGTAAATTTCTGCCCAAACTTCCCCTTCTGCAGGGAGTTCCTTTGCAGCCCTGTTTGGCATCTTTGGAGTTCTGCAAATCCTCCCCATCCCATTCCAGCCAATATCATGCACCACTTTCCCTCCTCTGACCCTTCTTGCTCTTCCTTCCCCCATCCCAGGCACAGGGAACCACCACCTCTCCTTTGGAGTGGAATGAAGGATATTTTATGGGAATCCTGGAATGCTGAGCTGCCTTTGGTCCAGAGCTGCTTCCAGCTGAGGATGGGAAGAAAGGATCTTACAGGGGGAAAAATGGATGGGTACTTGTGGGATTTATCCACCAATTTCCCAGTGTTGAAATGTCCATTCATTTCAACACTGGGAACAACAGGGAACAACACTGGGAACACTGGGAACAACACAATTCCACGTTCTTAGCTTCTTCCCATCTTTGCTGTTCAGATTTCCCGTTTGTCCTCATCCCATGTGCTCAGAGCTCTTCTGCTCCTCTCAATCCCTTTACAAGAAGGAAAGCTGATCATGTAAATGATGTCTTTCCCTATCATGGGTAAAACTCCTCCCTCAGAAAACTTTAGATTCCCCTGGAGAAGCTAATCTCCTCTAAATCCCTTTTCCCATCAAATCCCTGCAGTGATCCTATTTCCCCTGGAGCTTCATCCTGTCTTGGAGGGCAGCAGAGCTGCATTTGGGAGCTTTTTACAGGAAGGAAAATCATCCCATAAATGATACCTCTTCCCCTACCACAAGTAAAGGAAATCACTGATCCTGGAAACGTTCCATGGAGCCATCTGGAAACTTCTGGCATGGATTCTCCAGGTGCTTCTTGCCATACCTGTGCTGAAGACACCTTTGCAAGACCTGGAGCATAACCCTAAGCATGCATAATTGATGTTTAAAACAAATTGGTGCTCTTGGGGAACAGGAACTGTGGGGCCAAATGTGGGCAGGCTGGGGCTGGGCAGATGTTCCTCTCAGAGCCTTGGCTCTCTGCTGCACCCAGGTGAAGGTGACAGAGGCAGTAGTGTCACCGAGGAGCCAGAACTCTCTGATATTCCCAGACCAACCAGCCCATGTCCACTGACAGCCACCAGTCTGGACCCCACACACATAATAAGGGTGTTGATCTAAAAGAGATCCAGATCAGGTCACTGTTCAGGTGTCCCTGTGTCCCTTGTGACCCCCAGGCTCGGTGTCCCCATGTGCTGAATGGTGGGCTCTGTGAATCCAGCCTGGCTTTGGGCATGGTTTGGGGCTCAGGCCTGTCCTTGTTTCCCTGTCCTGCCCAACGAGGACAGGGAAAAGCTGCTGAGTTTCCAAAGGCAGCTCAGGTCTCCTGGGTGCCAGCAGGGCCAGGGCAGTGCAGGGGAGGATCCACGTGGCCTTGGGCAGGCGCTGGTGGGGGCCCTGCAGGGATGGACCTGGGACACAGCAGCTCCAAGGCTTTGGGTGATCCCAGGGGCGTTATGGTCATGAGCTGAGATTGATTCCCTCTTCCTCTCAGGAAAAGGAACCTGTGTGTCCCAGTTTGTTCCCCAGGCAGCCCAGCCCCTGCTTGCTCAGTGTGAGGAGGACATGGACATGGGACCAGCTCCTCCCAACAATCCAACAGAGGTTGCAGAGCACTTTGGAGCTCCTCCAGCAATCCCATGGATCTTGGAGCCGTGTCCCTGTGTCACCTCAATGCAACCACAGTGACCTGCACCAAGCAAGGTGGATCCCATCCTCAGCCATGGCCACAAGATAAAGAAAGTGACAACTGTCCAGGCCTTATCTCGATGGCCACGAGGGAAAGGAACCCTCAGCTCGTGTGTTTATTTCTAGTGGTCTGCATATAATGAAAGGCAAATTCCACTGCCAGTAGCTGCCCCTCACGAGGCAGTGAAATAAAGACCTTTCCAATCCTTTTAATTCTTGTTTTTTCAGATGTTCCATGTGAACCCAGCAGGGCTGGATGGCCACAGAGCAGGGATGCTTTGGGAAGCTTCCTCTGGACATGGAGGAACTGTGGAGTTTTTCAATCACAATCAATGTATGACGCTGTTCTGCCTCTGCTTCCCTTCATTAATTAAGGATGGAGTTATGCCCCTGGAAGTGTCCAAGGCCAGGTTGGATGGGGCTTGGAGCAACCTGGGATAGTGGAAGGTGTCCCTGCTCATGGCAAGGGGTGGAACTGGGTGGTCTTTAAGATCGCTTCCAACCCAAACCAGTCATGATTTCATGGATCTGTGACTGCAGACTTGAGGTCAAGGTAGAAATTTTATTTTTCTCCAAGTGAGGGAAGGAATCTCTGTCTCCAGAGAGCTCATCCATAGCACCAGGACCATTGGCACTGCTGGGGGCTTCTGCAGGGGCTCACCTGGAAAGTCCAAAGTGGGAATTAATGCAGAGAAAATACTTGGCATAACCCCATGGTGAAATCTTCCAGCCGCCTCTTGGCTGCCATCTGGAAGGTATGTGGATCTCCAGTTTCACCTCCACCAATTTCCCAGCTCATCTAAGACACGTCACCAGCACCATCCTGCTTTTTGCTCTGAGAAAATCCACATTTTCCTGCTGGAAACTCCCCAGTCCCACCACCTCAAGCTCCTCGATGTACCAGTTCCCACAAAAGCACTTCCAGGGACTCCCTTCCCCAGCTGCTGCCTTGCAGGAGTTTTCTGGGGGCTGGAGGTGATGCAGGGGGGGATTTGTGCTGGCAAAGCTCAGTTTGCAGTGCCTGGAGCACGTCTGGCAGAGGAGGGAAGAATCCCAGCCCTGAGGAGCTCCAGCCCACACTGGCACAGGCCGTGGGTGGGATGTTTGGATCGGGTTCATCAGCTCCACTTCACAGACAGTGACAGCCAGACAGGGGCTTTCCATGGAAAATATTTTGCTTCAGAGTTAAAATAAAATTAGAAAGTGAAAACTAAAATCTATTTTTTAAAAAATATTTGGTTTTTTAGGAGTTCTCGTTCTGCCAAAACCAACACATTCAAAACCATTCCAGGAGCTGTTTGATCCCATCCCTCCCAGGGATCAGGGAAACCTGTGGAGTGCATGCACCAGCCTTCAGCTGGGTTTCCACCCTGGTGCCATTCCCAGCAGAGGGAATTCAGATCCTTACCTGTGTGATCCCACCGCCTCCTTTACGTGGGATTATTCTTGTTACCATCCCTCTCCCCATAAATAATGTTACCAATGACCTAACAAATTAGATAGCGCATGGGATTTTATTTTTGTATTAAATATTGGCTAACAGGAGCTGCATGGAAATTTTAATTTTTCTTTCCTATTTTGGGGGAAAAGAAACATCAGTGTTTGCAAGCAGCTGCTCTCTCCAGATGTCCCAGTGCCAGGCGAGCCGAGCAAACACTGAACAACCCAAAACAACACTGAAAAACCCCAAAACCTTGGGCTGGGCTCCGGGGTAGGAAACATCTGTAATTCTGTTTGCCTGGCCTGTCAGGGGCTGATAAAGGATAAATGTGGAGTGACAGCCGTGGGCTCTGCACATCTGCCAGGGCTGCAGGTGGGATTTCGGGGGGAATTCTCCCTGGACAGACCGGGACCAGGAAAAACCCAGACAAACCTTGCAGCTCCGTGAGTCAGGGCCATTGTTTGCTTGCACGCCCGAAGGGAAAACACGCCTCGCGTTCCTCCAGGGATGGATCGAGGCCGCGAGTGACGGCCCCACCTGGAGCCGGGGCTGAGGGCTGGGGACAGGAGCAGAGATAATGATTTCTGCAGTTTGGGTTAATGAGTGGCCTGGAATGGGGGTTTCCTGCAGCGCTGGCTCCACCCGGCTCGTGCGAGGGGGGGATTAAGGCTGGCAGGGCTCGTGTTTGCCTTTGTTCCGTTCCAGGGGCAGGGACTCTCCGGGCTCCAGGGGCTGCCCAGGGGGGTGGTACAGGCCAGGGTTTGGCCTTGGGGTAACCTCTGCAAACCGTGGGGTTAATGGTGGCTCTGTCACCAAAAATACTGGGGAAAAGGGGACAAAACATCCCCTGTGCAGTGCAGAGTGGGCGAGGGTGGGGACTGGCCACCCTTCTGCCCACCCTGCTAGTCAACCCTATTCAGGGCAAACCCAGGTGTTGGTTTGCCTGCTTTTTGCAATTTTTCCTCTTTCTAGCACAAGAAAAGCATCTTTTCCCTTTGCCTTGGCTCTCCCTCTGCTGGGACAGCACCACAGTGAGGACTGGGCATCCCTCACACTCATCCACCCGTCCGAGCAACAGCATCTGGAACCGGGGTCAGGTCTGATTTTCTTGCCACACCTTTTCCCATTGAACACCGAGTTCTTTTTTGTCAGCCTGAGCTGAAGCCCTGCAGCAGAGAGGAGCCCAAAGCCTGTCCTGTTGTGGCCCAGCTCTGTCACAGAGGTCACCACGAGCTCTTGGCAGCCCCAGGTCTGCCCCTTGCCAGCGCTGATTTACCTCCCCCAACAATAAAAACTATCTGGGAAAAAGGTCTCTGCTGCTGGAATGAACAGGTCTGCACACAGGATCAGCACAGAATGGAGATTTTTTTCCACTTTTTAAAATATAAAGCACATCCAAGACTTGTCTGTGTCAAGTCATGGCCATCGCCTGCTGAGCTACAACACTGCCTGTTCTAGGAGACAAAAAAAATCCATTTGGGGCCCAAATCTGAGCCTGGACATTGTTTTGGGGTCACAAAGTGTTTCAGGGATGTAGAAGAACTTGAGGTAGCCCAGATTTTATTGCCTGAGCAGTCCCAGGACAAACTTCCCAGGGTTTGAAGCTGGTGCAGTGCCTGACTTGGTGGCAATAGCAATAGGGTGTTTTAGAGCTCATCCTGGGTTAACCCAACTACTCCCAAACTTCAGGGGCTTTATGGGTTGGCTGTATCCATCCCAAGGCACGGTCTGTGTCCCTGCTGGAAGGAGAAGCAGAACTGTGTGGATCTCCGAGGAGCGGCCGGCCCGAGCGCTGTAAACAGGAAAGCGCGGAAGCGGGAGCGGAGCCGGCTCATCCAGGGCTGCAGCACACAATGCCGGCCCGGAAAGGGGGATTATAAATACCCGGGGTCAGGGCCGGGCTGGGGAACAATGGGCAGAGGGAGGATGGAAAGGGCTGGAGAGGACGAGCGCAGGGCCAAGGCCACCCCGCCGGGTGGTGACGCAGCTCAGCCTCCGGGGTTTGGGGGTGCAGCCGGTCCCTGCAGGGTAATGGGGCTTGTGGGGTGATGGTGTTCCCAAACCACACAGTGAACCCTCAGAAAGTCATGGAATCCTGGAATAGTTTGGGTTGAAAGGGCCATTTAAAGGCTGGGCTCTCTGTAGGGTTAGGTAATTCAGTGGGAGCTGGGGTTTGGGTTTGGCAATTGCAGCTGCCAGTTGCCAGATTTGGGGTTCCCGCTCCCCAAAAAGGGCTGAATCCATCCATGGATGCTGGCTTGTTGTGGAAGGGGCTCGGGGGACCCAGTGCCTGGCTGGGTTTAAATTCCCACCAAGGTTTAACTCTGAAGATCCTGACAGGCTGGGGAGGGAGGGAGGGTCACACCTCTGCTCCACCCGAGCCTCCCAGCACTTCACAAGGACACCCTAAATTTATCCAGGATCCCGACCCCGGGAGTGTCCAAGGCCAGGCTGGATGGGACTTGGAGGAACCTGGGAGAGGGGAAGGTGTCCCTGCCCATGGTAGGAGTTGGAACAGGATGAGCTTTGAGGTCCCTTCCCAGCCAAACCATCCCAGGATTCTCTAGGACCTTACATCTATGAAAGTTTAAACAGGGGGCCTTGGGAGCTGCTCATGGCTGATGTGGACAATGCAATCTGCTCTTGCCAAGCTCAGTGGAGGCAGCAGGATTCCCACCCTGCTCCAGCATCTCACGGGATTTTCCGTGCCCGTGCTCCTCCGCTGCCTCCTCCAGCCCACGGAGCCACCTCTGCTCCGTGCTGATCCAAAGACGTCAAAGGAAGCGAAATCCACGGAGAGATAAACCCCAGAACGGGGCACGCTGCAGGCCGGGCTCGGGGGAAGGTCAGCGATAGCCCAGCAGCAGCACCTCGATAACCAAAGCCGGGTCAGGGCCAGCAAGAATTCCAGGAAACATCTTGGCTGCTCGGGACCCCGGCGAGAGCACCAGGATGGCTCTGGAGGGGAGCCCGGCCCTTCCTGCGCCGCGGGCCGCCGGGGATGCTCGGGAAGCTGCTCCACTGGGAACTGCCCCCGACAGCGACCGTGGCTCCAATTCCTGCGTGTGCCTGGATTTCCCACCCCGGAGAGGCTCTCTGGAATGGGAATTCCTGAGTGTGCCTGGATTTCCCACCCCGGAGAGGCTCTCTGGAATGGGAATTCCTGAGTGTGCCTGGATTTCCCACCCCGGAGAGGCTCTCTGGAATGGGAATTCCTGAGTGTGCCTGGATTTCCCACCCAAGAGAAGCGTCCAGGAATGGGAATTCCTGAGTGTGCATGGATTTCCCACCCCGGAGAGGCTCTCCGGGAATGACAGGGTCCCCTGCGACTCGCAGTCCTGCTGAAAGGGCTCTTTGAGCAGTGGCTGTGACGTGGTTGGGGCATTGCTGGGAGCATCACCGAGATCCCCATGAATGTGGCCCTGGGAGTCCCCAAATTTAGGTCAGAAAGAGAGTTGGGGGTTGCTCTGCTCTCTGGGTTTGCCCTCCCCCATCACTGCTCCCATAAATATCCCATTTCCCATCTCGAATCCTTAATGGTGTCCCCGAGGAGCCGCCTGAGCTCTTAGTGCCGTCCCCTGGGAATGCTCAGGGATGATTCGGGAGGGGCAGAGGCTGCTGGAGGCACGGATATCAATCGGGAATGACAGATAATGGCTGGGATAACATCTCCATACGTCCCTGCTCGGATATATCCCTGTCCCCGGGCCTGGAACACCCCCAGACCACTCCTGGGGGGCCTTCCTCTCCCTATTTGCTAAGCTGAAACCCAAATATCTAAGAGAAGAACAGCAGGAAAAGCTGTTCCCTTCCTCATTTCATGGAAAAAGAGTTTAAAAAATCCCCGGAGAACTGACTATCACTGTTCAGCCCCAGCTGCCAGGAGGGTCCTGCAGCCCCTGGGAATTATCCATGGCAGGAGGGTCACTGTGAGCTGAATTCAGCCTGGGAAGGGGAATGACATCCATGCAAGCTGTATTGATCCCAAATAACTTTAAACAGGCACAAATGTGCCCACGGTATGGATTATAAATAAAATAAATAAAATAATGATATTGGCAGCTGGAAACAGGGGCTGAAATGTGAGAGATTTGCTGTTGCAGGAGACTTGGAGGAGCCCCTGTATAAAAATCCTCCCAGATAACTGCTGGGACTTTATTTTTTTTTAATTATAATTTTTTGGAAGGGATCGAGTGATGCACAAGCAATTTTTAGGGCACTGGATATTATGATAAGCACAACAATGAAAGCACCAGTGTCACTTAAAGCACTTTCTGGGCCCTCTAGTGGTGCTGGCTGTGCTGAGGGTCAGCTCTGCTTCCCAGAATAACACCAAAAATCCCGGTTTTAACACTTTGCCTGCTATCTTCCCTCAGATAAGGAGAAAAAGGCCCAATGTCTCCTTTTGTCTTCTTTTCTTAAAGTACCTATGGGAAGAGCTGTGAATCCGACGGGTTGGGATCTTTCTCCAGCACTTTTTGAACCAAAACCAGGGAGTGAAACTCATTTTAAAATTGAAAATAAACCAGTTGGAAACTCTGGAGGGGGAGAGGTGCAGCGGGAGGGGAAACAGGGCTATGCAGGATCAGCCTCTTTCCCCAACTTTTACTTTTCCCACTTTCCACTTCAAAGAAAAATGATGTTCCCAGGAGCTTTGGAAGCTCTGGGGGATGAAGGATTTATGAGTTTCTTTCCAAGCCATGTTTCTAAAATAAATAAAGTTTGAGTTTGGCTGCAAGGGACAAAATATTTGAGTTTTATTTCCTGCCTGGAAGCCACAACTGGTTGAACAAAGAGGAGAATGGGGAAAGGTGACTTGGAAAACACCTTCCTTGGGGATTTGGGAGTTAAATATATGACAGAGATTAAATATATGAGATATATAAAATATATGATAGAGATTAAATAGCTATATAAAATTGAGATATAAAGAGATAATAAAATATTCCCACTCTGCCACTCTGGCCATCATATCCTATCCCAGTTTTTCATGGGAAACACCCAGTTTTGTTAAAAATGGCATTTTCCCCCCAAAATAGCTGTTTCTAGGGGTTGCAGAGCAGAGACAGCATTTTCAGTGGGCTGGATAAGGATTTGGGGTGGCTTTCTGTGCCTGTTCCCTTCTGGCTTCTCCACAGCCTTGGCAGGGGTGGGTAGGGAAGAGGATGCCGGGACATTTTGCTGGATATCCAAGGGAATAACTCTCATGGAGATCTACCGTCCATCCTCAGAGTGACTTCCCAGAAAGTCCCCTGTGCCATATGGAATTGCCAGCCCCAAACTCCTCTCCCATCCTTTTCCCACCCTCTCTGGTGTGCAGGGCTTGGGGATGAGCCCGAGCTGGGTCAGTCCTCAGCAGCTTCCCTGGGTGTGGAGGGACAGGACACAGGGAATGGCTTCCCATGGACAGAGGGCAGGGTTAGATGGAATACTGGGAAGGAATTGTTCCCTGTGAGGTGGTGAGGCCCTGGCACAGGGTGCCCAGAGCAGCTGTGGCTGCCCCTGGATCCCTGGAAGTGTCCAAGGCCAGGCTGGATGGGCTTTGGAGCAGCCTGGGACAGTGGAAGGCTTCCCTGCCCATGGCAGGGGTGGAATGGGATGAACTTTGAGGTCCCTCCCAACCCAAACCATCCTGGAATTCTGTGATTCTGTTTTCTTGATTGCAAGCCTCCCTGTTTCCCCCTCTGTGTGGATTGGGAAGAACTCAAGGCACCCCCTAATCCTAGGACAGGGCTGTGGGGCTGAAATCCCAGGCTGGAGAAGAGAAGCTTTCCTTGGCTGTCCTTGGGTTGTTCTGGGAGCTCTTTAAGCTGCAGAGTTGAGGATTTGGGAAGGCTGAGGTTCAGAATGTATTGTTCCAAGAGGTGCACACCAGTGCCATGATCCAGAGGGGGCTGCACAGGAAATGCTCAGTTCAGCATCCTCCAGTCTGCCCTTTGGAATGTCCTGGGCTGTGCTGAGCATCGTTCCCTGGAACCATGCAGGAGTGGGTTCTGAACACCTGACCCAGCTGAAGCTGTCCCAGCTCAGGATTTGGTGTTTGTTTCCAGCCCAGGGGATCCTGTTTTTCCAGGATTCTGTGGCCATGCAGGCAGGTGGGTGATGGTGCTGCATTTCCAGGGGAATTCCCAGGATGGCAGGAGCTGGGCATGCAGCAAAGGACACCCAGATTTTTCTGGCTTTTCCCTTTCCTGGAGGAGAAGGCAGGAGGTGGGGATGGTGCACCCAGGGAGGCAGGATCCTGGGAAGCAGGAGCTGGAGCAGGAGGGGGATTCCCAACACCTCCACTTTTTGGGATAAAGCATTCCCGCTTCCTGCTGGCTGGAACTAGGGGCTGAGTCAGAATTCAGGGCTGAGTGTGAGGGTGGAGCTGCTGTCCTGGATCTCCTCCCGTGATCTGAGAATTTGGAAGGGTTCCAGGTGGGATCTAATGCTTGCGGGGAGCCTGGGATTCCTGCTGGGATATGATGCACAGCAAAAAACTCTGAAGTTTGGTAAAAATTGAAAAAAAAAAATGGATTTTTCCATTTTCAGGTGAATTCTCCCCATCTGCCCAGACACCTGGACACAGCTGGGCGATGAGGCAGAGGCCAACATGAAAGCAAACAAGATTTTTTTTCTTTTTTTTCCTCATTTTTCCAAGGAAATGCTGCCCAGCTCAGCTGTGCCTCTGGCCCAGCATCTCCACTGGAGCTGAGTTTTTTTGGGAAAAGAGCCCAAATCCAGAGGTTCCCAGGGTCTCTGTGGGGGCAAAGATGCTCCCAGTCTCACCTGCTTCATTTTTTAAATTATCCAAGAGTTTCTTTAAGGAGGTGACCCTCAGGAA
>VXAX01004834.1:435228-449093 GCA_013399835.1 Leptocoma aspasia
ATTTATATATATAAAGATCTGCCTATTAAAGAAAACTTACAATTATTTAACATTATTTTGTAGTATTTATACATTATACTGTATTATTTAAAGTATTTAATATATGCAATACATATAATGACTATTATACATCATATACATAATATACAGAATATATTTAGATAAATTAGGGTTTGGGTAGGGTTTTCCCCATCTCTCCATCATTCCAGAGGGATGATGGTGGTCCCTTCCCAGGGCTCTGGGGGCACAGGGAGGGAGCAGCCGTGCTGTTATTTTTGGATTGCATTACACAGCTCCCAGATGGAAAACCCCCCTCCCCGGGGGCAATAAAATGGATTAAAAAAGGAAAAAAAAAAACTAAAAAAGAAAGGTCCTGACCCCATCAGCAAAGCAGGAACAGCATTTCTTGGGGAGAAAATCCTTTTATGAGGTGGGGAAGAGGAAATTTGGAGCAGGGGGATGGATTGAGAGGGAAAATGGGGATCAAACACACCAATTCCGTTCATTTGGAGCCTGTGGAATTTTACAGGAGCATGAGGAGGGGATATAACTCCACCAGGCTTCATTAATAAACCACTTTTCTGTGTGAAAACAGGCAAAGAGGGGATCTGGGCAAAGTCCTGGGGCCTGGGATGCTCCAGCCCTGCCCTGCTTGGAAAACAGGAGAGAAAGATGGGGGCTCTTTGCTTCTGTGTTGGTATTTTACTGGAATTGGGCCCAAAAATCTCCTTCCAAGACCATTGAAACATTTCCTCGTGGAGGGAATGGACTTGTGGCTGATCACANCCAAGGAAATGCTGCCCAGCTCAGCTGTGCCTCTGGCCCAGCATCTCCACTGGAGCTGAGTTTTTTTGGGAAAAGAGCCCAAATCCAGAGGTTCCCAGGGTCTCTGTGGGGGCAAAGATGCTCCCAGTCTCACCTGCTTCATTTTTTAAATTATCCAAGAGTTTCTTTAAGGAGGTGACCCTCAGGAATGGAGCCTTTGGGAAAAATATTTATATAGATAAGATTACTTATTTATTATTTATTGTTTAATTATTACTATTTATTTAAAAAATATATTTATTCAATAGATATTTATANCTAAAAAAGAAAGGTCCTGACCCCATCAGCAAAGCAGGAACAGCATTTCTTGGGGAGAAAATCCTTTTATGAGGTGGGGAAGAGGAAATTTGGAGCAGGGGGATGGATTGAGAGGGAAAATGGGGATCAAACACACCAATTCCGTTCATTTGGAGCCTGTGGAATTTTACAGGAGCATGAGGAGGGGATATAACTCCACCAGGCTTCATTAATAAACCACTTTTCTGTGTGAAAACAGGCAAAGAGGGGATCTGGGCAAAGTCCTGGGGCCTGGGATGCTCCAGCCCTGCCCTGCTTGGAAAACAGGAGAGAAAGATGGGGGCTCTTTGCTTCTGTGTTGGTATTTTACTGGAATTGGGCCCAAAAATCTCCTTCCAAGACCATTGAAACATTTCCTCGTGGAGGGAATGGACTTGTGGCTGATCACAATAAAAATTAACAGATCCGTGGAAAATCGGGATTTCACGAAATGCAAATTTTCACTGGGGATGGATGCTTCCTTCCCAGCTTTCCCATAAAAATGAACCTGGAAAATTTGAATATTTCTGATCCTGGAGGTTCCTAAAGAAGCACCTGGATTGGGAGTGAAAGGGATTGGCAAGGAAGGGGAGAATTTATTTTCCTCTGAAATTCCTGCTGCTCCCGGGCATCCTCTGAATTTCTCTGAGGGGCAGAAGGGACCTGCTGAGGATGCTTAAAAATATCATTTATTAAGCAGATCCTTTAGGATTTATTTATCTAGCATTTATTGGATATTTAAACAGGCAGAGCAGTTTCTCCTCTTAAAGATCAAAACACGGCTTTCCATGGGAAAATCTCCTTTGCCTCCAGAAAAGGGGGAATCTGTCCAAACAAGGGGTTGATTTTTAGAGATGAACTTGACCTTTCCAGCACAATTCTCTCCCCTGATCCAGAATCCAAGTTTCCCTGGACACAAGATTATTTTCTTACTGGTTTATCACAAGCTCCTGGTTTATTCCATCAAGAAATGTGCTCCAAAAATCCTCCAATAAATGTGGAATTTTTGAGCTGGCCAGGACTTTTCAAGTCCTATGCTGTGCTGCAGTTTCCCTATTTTTCCAAACAGGGATTCTCTTTGCCACCCTCCTCTGAAGAAACTATGCAATTCAGGCTTTGATCCACAAAGAGATTAAAATCCTCCAAAATAAAGTTTATTTGAGCCTCTGGGCCAGGAGTTTTGGAGTTTTCATCCCCACCCTCAGCCCCTTCCAGTGGATTTGCAGCGACCTGTGAGTTTTTTATGGGAAGATCATGGAGTCACAGAATCCTTTAGGTTGGAAAAGGCCTCAAAGATCATCAAGTCCAACCATCAGCATTCATCAAGGAGCAAATCTGCAGGAAGGACTTGGAGCTCATAACTCACTTTCTCCTGCAGCTGCATCATCCCAGAGGTTTCTCCACCCTCAGGAGCTGGAGCAGGAGCACCACCCCAGGTTTCTCCACTTTTAACAGGAGCAGGAGCCCCAGTCCAACCCCTCCCCCTGCACTGACTCCTGTGCTCCCAGCTCCTGGGGTGAGAGAAAAAGAGGGAAGAGGGAAGGGAAGGGCTCAGCAGCACAAAGCTGCTCAGGTCAAGGAGCATCTGCAGCTGCTTTTAGGTCCAGATTGGAGCAAATTTTTAACAGACAAAATCTGGTTAAACCCAGACTTCCACCACTGCAAACCAAAACTTTGCTGCATCTTTGGGAGTCAGTAAAGGAGCCACATTCCAGATCATATTTGTATCATGTTTTGCATCTTCAGAAGTCAAGAATGACCCACATTTCAAATCATATTTTCTATCTTCAGGAGCCAATAAAGGCCCCACGTTTCAGATTGTATTTGTGGCATATTTCACCCATCACGGGGTGCTCGGTTGCCACGCAACCTTTATCTTGATCTCGAGAGTTTCACTCAGCTCCTGGGCAAAGCAGCTGCAAACCAAAAAACCAAAAAACTCAAAAAAAGCCACCCTTGTGCCTCTAAAGCAGGAGCTGTCACCGAGCTGACCCGCAGGCAGAAGTGAGAGGGGACTTCTTGTCACATCCAGCCCAAGCCGGCGTCACTCCGGGTCACCACTGTTTGCTGGGGTTTTGGCTGCCCCTGGCAACACTCAGAGCTCAGCACCCCAGGAGCCACAGAAACCTCTCCTCTGCATCTGCAGCCTTTGCTTTTTGGAGAGGAGCAACAGAGACAGAGAGAGGTTGGGAACCGCTCGCGTGTCTTGGTGCGTCTCACCCAAAACCCCCAGGGCCTCTCTGAAAATGAAGCCAAATATGGCCGAAAATGTGGGGCCTTTGTTGGCTCCTGAAGATGTGAAATATGATACAAATGTGACACAAAATGGTGGTCCTTATTGGCTCCTGAATATACAAAATATGATTCAAAATGGGGGGCCTTATTGGCTCCTGAATATACAAAATATGATACAGATATTATATGAAATATGGGGTCTTTATTGGCTCCTGAATATACAAAATATTATACAAATATGATATGAAATGCTGGGCATTTTTGACTCCTGAAGATCCAAAATATGATATAGATTTTATATGAAATATGGGGCCTTTATTGGCTCCTGGGAATACAAAATATGATACAAATATGATACGAAATGTGGGGCCTTTACTGGCTCTTGAAGACACAAAACATTATATGAATGTGATAGAAATATATGAGTCCTTTATTGACTCCTGTAGAAAATAGGATATAAAATGTGGGTCCTTTATTGACTCCTGAAGATGCAAAATATGATATAAATATGATATGAAATTTTTTGTCCTTTATTGGCTCCTGAAGATATGAAATATGATACGAATATAACATGAAATGTGGATCCTTTATTGACTCCCAGAGATGCAGCAAAGTTTCAGTTTGCAGTGATGGAAGTCTGGGCTTAACAAGACTTTGTCTGTTAAAAGTTTGCTCTAATCTGCACCCAAACCCAGCTGCAGATGCTCCTTGACCTGAGCAGCTTCATACTGCTGAGCCCTTCCCTTCCCTCTTTTCCTCTCTTTCTCTCATTTTTCCCTGTTACCAACGCCCTCCAGGTGCTTTTGGGGTGGCAGTGCCAGGCGTGGCAGGTCCCTATTTCAGTCCCAGGGCACCCAGCAGCTCTTTGGGCATGGGGGTTTCAGGGGCACCAGCAGAATCTCCTGGACCTGGGCACTGAACCCTCCCCTCCACCCCTGCCCTGCTCCCGTGCTGGGATCTGTGATGGGACCTGCTCCTGAGTGAGGGTGAAGCTCTGAAATCACCTGGAATCACGGAATTATGGCACCCCAGGGTGCTTAGGGCTGGAAAGGGACCTTAAAGCTCATCCTGTTCCACTCCTGCCAGTGGCAGGGCAACATTCTCTGTCCCAGGTTGCTCCAAGCCCCATCCAGCCTGGCCTGGGACACTTCAGGAATCCATCCAACCTGTGCCAGGGCCTCAACCCCTCATCCCATGGAAACCCCAATGCTTTGACTCATATTGTCTTTCTAATATCTGTGTCTTATTATTTTTCTGTCCTTATGGTGAACAAATTCCTTTTTTTTTATCCTCCCCTATTCTGCAAATATTTACCCAGGGCCCTCATTCCAAACCATGGAAGGGCAGAAGGTGCTGGAGAGAACTGTGGGAGAGGGTCATGGAAATAGGAGAGCTTGAGTTTCAGTGCCCTCTTGGGGGATTTTGGCTTC
The DNA here is from genome assembly GCA_013399835.1 of Leptocoma aspasia. Taxonomy (NCBI): domain Eukaryota; kingdom Metazoa; phylum Chordata; class Aves; order Passeriformes; family Nectariniidae; genus Leptocoma; species Leptocoma aspasia. The sequence goes on from VXAX01004834.1 coordinate 439,995, forward strand.
TCTGGCCTTTTCCCACCCTGCACAGCAAAACAAATCCACAAATTCATAGGGAGCATCCTTAATTAGGGAGAAAAATCCTTGGGAGGGACATCCAGGGCTGGGGAAGATGGGGAGAAGAGGAGCTTGAAGGTGACACTGCTCCTGATAATTCCCTGCTATGGCTCCAGATCCTTGGCTCCCACTGGGATGCCCTCACAATTCCCTTTGCCTCAGCAGATGCCAAAAACCCTTTGCAAATCCACCATGGGGAGTGCCAGGAATGGATCCACAGCTCTAGCCTTGAGTTTCCTTCCCTGCTTTATTCTGATCAAAGGAATTTTCCCCCGTGAGTGTGGTCCATACCTACAAATATTCACCAAGGAATATTCCCTGGAAAATGAAGGGTTTCTGGAGAAAATCCAACAATTCTCCTTTGTCTCTGCAAGATGATCGATTATAGATTGACCTGCGAGGGGCTGTGAGTGACAGCAGCCCCTGCCAGCACTGCTGAGCTGCTTTTCCAAGGGGATTTGTGTGTCCTGGCAGGATGGGGATGGACAATGACCACCTCAGAGCCAGGATCTGCAGGACCAGGCCGGCAAATCCCTTTGGCCCCACTCCAGCCACTGCTGGAGGCCCCGCCAGGGCTGGGCTCCTGTTTATTGGCAGGGTCCTGACCTTGTCCCGTTTATTTTCCCGCCGGGATCTGGGCATGGAAAGGGGATTTGTAACGTGACACTCACAATAACACAGCCGGGACAGGCGGGACAGGGCTCCCACATGGCACAGCTGCTTCCTGGGATGGGCACTGCAGCCATGGGAGATGCTCTGGTCAGGAAAAGAGGGGGATTCTCCTGCAGTTTTGCTTCCAAGCTCCTTTTTGGTTGGAGTTTAAAAGAGAGAAAGCTCCTGGACACCAGGGATGGGAGGGTGATGGGAGGTGGCTGCTCCGTGCTGAGCCACATCAAATAATCAGTGACAAAAAGGAGCTTCCCAGAGGGTTTCCCTTGGCTTGGTGGGAGAGCTCGGGTGGGTTTTAATCTGCAAACACGTTGCTCTTCCCTCTGGATGGATTGCAGGATAAAGGAGGGGGAAAATGAGAAGAAACTACCAAACTGTGGGAACGCCGCACAAGGAGAACCCAGCCCAGCGCTGGCTTTGCATCCCTGTTCCAGGCCTGAGGCCTGAGGGGGAAAAAGCAAATCCTGGGGATGCCAGAGGAAAGGAGAGGTGTGGAAAGGGCCTGGAACATGTCCCCATGCCATGGATCCAGCTCTGTTTATGACTGCAGCAAGTCCTGGGACATCCCATACCTCAGGCAGCATTTCCTCACCTGTCACGATGGAAACCTGGATCAAAGGCTCTCATCCCATTTACACCCACTGCAGATTCCCAGTCTAGGCAAACCCTTCCAGGCCTCAGTTTCCCCAGGAAAGCACCATATGTGGCTGTGTGGATCCCATCACCTCCACAACATTATTCCCTCACCTTAAATATTGCACAGGAGATGCTGAACCATAGAAAACACAATGCCCTGGATGGTTTTTCTGCACTTTTCCTACTTTTCCTGCTCCAGTTTAAATCTGAAGCCTTTCCATGTACACTGAGTCCAGCTCATCCCACCCCGCTTTTTCCTGCCCCAGTCTGGAGAGGATCTCAAAGTTCCTGACTCTCTTTATGCATCCTCTGGGGATGGGCAGGGATTTTCCAAGCCCCAGAGGTGCCCGGGGTGAGGTTTTTGGGATGGAATGAGGTCTGGAAACCTCCTCAATTAAAAGGAAAAGAAGCTGTGGTTCATCTGTAAAATCAGGATTTGGGACTTTTGGGAGAAATGTGAGGAGTGGGAGACACAGAACAGCTCAGGGGACCTGACCTGACATGGGTGGGAACATCCAGCAGGGTGACAGATATGGAGAAAATTCCCTCAGCTTTTAGAGCTCATCCCAGCTTCCAGCATTCACTGGAATGAAGCCAGAGGGGATTTGCTTAGATTTGCATCCCAGATAAGAGGTGCTTCCCAAATGCAGCCCTTCCACACCCCACATTTGCAGGGAGGCTGTAATACCTGCAGTGATGCCTCACATGCCCATCCCCAGGGGTTTGGGATCATGGGTACCCCCAGATTCCCATTCCCAGGAGTTTGGGATCATGGGTACCCCCAGATTCCCCTCCCCAGGGGTTTGGGATCATGGGTACCCCCAGATTCCCATCCCCAGGGGTTTGGGGTCACAGATACCCCCAGATTCCCATCCCCAGGGGTTTGGGATCATGGTTACCCCCAGATTCCCATCCCCAGGGGTTTGGGGTCACGGATACCCCCAGATTCCCATCCCCAGGGGTTTGGGATCATGGGTACCCCCAGATTCCCATTCCCAGGGGTTTGGGATCATGGGTATCCCCAGATTCCCATTCCCAGGGGTTTGGGGTCATGGGTACCCCCAGATTCCCATTCCCAGGGGTTTGGGATCATGGGTACCCCCAGATTCCCATTCCCAGGGGTTTGGGATCATGGGTACCCCCAGATTCCCACCCTGTTCCTCCCACACTCCCTATCCTGGCACCCTCCAGTGGCAATAGGGACAGAGCTGCTTCTTCCTGTGGGATTGGGGTCAGGGCCCCTCCTCCTGTTCCTCCTGCCTGGCTTCCCTCTGTTGGGAAGCTTTGGGATGCTGAATGTGGGAAAGCCAAACCCCAGATGATGAAGAACTTTAGGGAAAGGGGAATTCTGGCTCTCCTGGCCCACAGGATCCTGGGAAGATGTTTCCAGGTGACCCAAGAGGTTAAATTCCAGTGCACCTGGTATCTGGTGTGGAACACCGATTTTTGGGAAGCACCTCTTTTGTTCTTGCCCATCTCCACCAGCCTGTAGACAAATTCTGTAAGAAACTAAATTCCTCCTTGGATAACTCCTTAAAATCGTGGGGTGGCTGAGTTTTCCCTGGAATTTTGTGTCCAGATCAGAACATTCCCTCTTAAACACCTGCACAGCCAGCCCAGCCCTCACTGCTTTTAGGGCATCTTAAGCAGCAAAAAAGGGGCTGTTTCCAGCATCCTGTGCTGGATTTTTTCCTCCCCAGGATTGTTTTCTATTAAATTAAAACAACCCAACCACCTTCCTGTAGAGATGCGTCCTTACATCCAGAGTTTGCCAATGATCCTGATTTAGGAGCCCCAGGAATAAGGAAGCTCTTTGAAGTGGGTACATAAAATGATGCTTTTGTTTTTTGTTTGTTTTTTTTTTTTTAATGAAACCTTTAAAATCTTTCAGAAAAACTCCCGTTATCCCTAAAAATTCAGAACTGAAGAGATCACTGATGATTTTTCAGACCCTGGTGATGGATTTCTGTGCTCCTCTTGGGAAATTCCAAATGAAGGAACATAATTCATCCAGGGCAGAAAGGGCAACGGTGAAAGGAGAAAACTGCTGCAAAATTTTCATTTCCAGGGCTTTGGACACCCCCATATCTCTATTTCTTATAAATCCTAGGAAAGAACTTCCGTTTGTCCCAAGAAATGTCTAGGCATGCATTTCCATGTGCTGGGACATGGAGCCTCTGATGCCCAGGGGAAGCAGCAGCTCCATAGCACCCAAAATTCCCTGGTGAAGACAGAGCTGGGAGGTGGGAATGCTCATAAGGAAAGGAGTTTTTCACATGGAAAATGGGATTTCTGTTGGATCTGAGGGAGAGCAGGGCAGGCGGAGGGATTGCAGGGGAGGAAGGGGATTTGCTGTGGGTCTGCAAAGCATCAGAGGGATGCAGAGAGGGCTCCTGGGGGTGATGGATGTTTGGGGCTGGATCCAGGGTGATGGATGGAGGTGGCTCTGGAGGCTGGGAATGTTTTGGGAGTGTTTTCATCCCAACCCCTGCACTCTCCATAACCCAGGGATGAGCTCCTGTTCCCCTCGGGACAGGGAGATCCAGGGAAGCACCAGGGGAGGGGAGGCGGGAGCTGCCATCCCTCTTCAATAACAAGGTGGAGAAGACCCTCCACTAGTTCCCAAAAAAAGGTAAATTAGTGGATCTCACTCTCCATCCCCTTCCCAGACCTTCCTCCCACCTCCTCTGGGATATTTTTATCGGTCACAAAGTGAGGCAGAAAAAGTCCAATTCTGTCACTTCCTATTATTCCCAAATAAAAACCAAATGTTGGACTCAGAGTTCAGATCAGGGGAAAATCCACAAATCTCTTGGCCGTCTGGGATCTTTTGTTTATCGCTGCTCTTAATCCCATTTTTTGGGTCTCCTGGGCTCAGGGAAGACAAATGAGGTGCGTCAGGAGCTCACCTGATTAACTTGGCCCATTCAGTGGGGTTATTCTTCTCCAGGGTTGGGCTGGAAAGGGAACAGCAGGAATTTGGAAGTGCAGAGTCCCAGTCCCATGAAGGCAAAAGAAAAGGGCTTTGGGGCTGGTCTTTTTTTCTGCCCAGGACACTCTGCAGGGAGAAATGTCAGCAAAAAACCTCTGGATAAAGTATTTGTCCCTGGATTTTCACTGCAAGTGAGATTTGGCCTTGTGCTGCCACCTTCTCATGCCCTGCCCCACCCCCCCAAGGAAAGCAGCTTTTCTCATAAATGTCCATGAAATCTGTGCTGTAGGCAGAGATCACCCATTGCAATGCCACATCCACCCTATTTCCTCTGCTTTTTCTGAGCTCAGATGGAAAAAGAGGGAATTTTGCCATGTTTTATGGGATGGGAAGGGGGTTCTGTAGGAGCCAGAGAGATGGAGACCTGGCATTCCCAGCAAAATCCCAAAACCGACCCCAAAATCCTTTCCTGTGCATCCAAACAGAGCTGTCAGAGGTCACATGGGTTCTGCCCCCCATCCCAGCCAAAGAAATCCCCAAATTTTCCCCAGGACTGAAGGAGCCAGGACTTTTCCTTGTATTTTTTCCATGTGGAACCCGAGGCTGGCAGAGGCAGGAGGAGGATGCTGTGTCCATGTCTCGCTCCTGCTGCAGGATCCGAGTGAGGGACGGGGAGAAGATGGGAAGGCAGCCCTGGGATCTGTCAAACCTGCCACGAGCTGGGGCTTGGGAAGGGAATGGATTAACTCTGCTTCCCGGCTGGAATGAACTCTGCCTCCCAGACATGTTTTTGGGCATCCCTGCAGGGAGATGCAGCAAACCCCGCCCCGCTGGAGGCTTAATCCCAAATTTTATCCCCCGACCCTGAGGCATCTCTGCTCTCTTTTTGCACATGATCGGTTTTAATCACTTTATCTCCCCAGGTCCTTGGAAAAAACCTCCCTCTTTTCCCATCTGCTTTGGGTTAGGATCCCGTCTGCGGGGAGGGCTCCGGGATCCCCCGGGAGCGCCGGGAGCCCGGAGCTGCGGCGGGATCAGCCCCTGCCCCCTCCAGCGTCCGCATCCCTTCGCTCCTGCATCTGCCCAGCGCTGGGAGAGCCCGGGATTTCGGACAAAACCCACCCTGTGCCTGCTCTGGGACAGCCAGGTTCAAAATTCCCACTCCAGCAGCAGTTTCCCTTTATTTAACAGCAAGCCAAGTCTTTTTAGTCCAGGTAAGAAAGGCAGAGTTAAGATTCCCAAAATATTCAGCTTTTCTCCAGCCCTGGTCCTTGGGCTTTGTGGTGGTTGAGTGATGCTCGTGTGCCTGCAGGATTTGTGCCTTTGGAATTCCTTTGGGACAATCCCACATTAAAGGCATGCCTTTAATTCCTGCCCCATGTCCCAGCAACCCTGCGAGCTCACCCCATCCTCAGTGTGGAGCTGAGACCTGACGTGGCAAAGGCACCGTCCCACCTCCTCCCTGGAAATCCTTTCCAGGCCTGGCATAAGAGGGAGACAAAAAGCCAACAGCAGCCACAGATTTTGGTTGGAGACCTGGTTTGGGAGGGAAAAAAAGGAAAATATTGCATTTCTGTGATGAGAAGCACAAAGTTTTAGCTCTTCTTGTGTTGAGGGTTGAGTAGGGAAATGGATCCAAACAGCCCCTGGAATTCAGTGTTCGTTTTCCACTGATGAAGTGGAATTTTGTCTCTTGGTGAATTAAATTCCTTTTCTGAGCAGCTCAGGAATCTGATCCAGCAGGCAGAGCTGCAAAAGGCAGGCAGCCGTGCCAGGGTTGCACTCCTGGATCCTGACCTGCAACCCGGGATTGCAGGAGCCCAAACCCGGCCCGGATCCCACCCCATTCCAGCAGCAGCGCATCCAAAAGCGCCGTGATCCCCGGTCCCTCCCTGATCCCATCTCCCTCGAGCACTGAAAGCTGGAGTGAGCATAGAAGAGCCTTTAGAGCACTCGAGATGGACTCAAAATGTGGCTGCAACGAGCTGTGAAATCTCTGGGCAGAGCCAGGGCTGGGAAAAAGCAGGGGAAAATCTCTTCCAGAGGTTCTGAAGGGCCAAAACCTGAATTTCATGGCAAGAAAAGAGCACAGAGTAATTCCACTGCAGGAAAACTCTTCCTTTCCCCCTCCTCAAGTGGGATTAAGTTCCGGAGAAAGCTTCTAGAGGGGCTGATTGCTAAAATTATCCTGGAGAAAGTTTGGGAGATGGAGGAGGGAGAAGCATCCACGCTGCTGGAGGAGGCTGAGCTGCCCTTGGGCTTTGTGTGTGGGGTCCAAGCAGGGCCTCAACCACTTGGGTTGGTAAATTTGGCTTTTTTTGCCCCAAAATTGGGATGCTGGCAGACACCCCGCCTGTGATCCGGCTGGGAAAATTACTGTGGATATGAAACACTGCCCTTGGTTTCAACTTGCTGACACCGTGAAGATGGTTTTAATTAAAACTCGTTAACAGCAACCTGTTCCTGAAAATGAGCGTGGCTAACCCAATTACGGAGCTGGCTCCTTGGAGATGCTGCTCTTCCCAGAAGCCCAGCCTGGACACTGGTGTAAATCCTCACCCTGCTCCTATTCCCAGTTTACAGAGGCTGAAAATCCTGAAAGGAAAGAGGAGAGTTTGGGGTGTTGCATGACTCTGGAGAGCACAGGGAAGGAGGATGCTGTCACATACCAAGAACAATCCTCTCCACAGGACCACTTCTCCTGGGAGATCTGTTCTCTGTGTGGAGAGATGATTTGAGCTCTGCCGCAGTTTGAGGGGTGAAATGGATATTTTGGGATAAAATCAGCTTGTCTCTTGGGAATGAGCTTTAGCCTTGAGCTCAGCTCTGGGGTATGGAATTCCCTCTGTACAAATCTTTCCTCTGAGACGGGGGAAGGCAGGCACGAATATCACACCCACCCCGGGGAACGGGAAACCCCACTGAGCTGGAAAAACAGCTCAGCCAAGTGTCGGCTGCACCCGCAGGCGAGCAGGTCCCGAGAGCTGGCTCTGGGGCCCCGAGCATCCTCAGCATCCTCAGCATCCCCACTGCCAGGTTCTTCGGGTGCCTCCTCCCCATCCCTCCCTCCCTCCCGCCGGAGCTTTGGGCAAGGAGCAGGAATTATGAATGGTCCCTTCCCCCGCTGCTCTGGCCCCGGCGCTCCGTCCCCCACAGGCAGCTGGTTCCCATTACCAGGGGCTGACAAGGTGCAGGAGCCTCCTTGGCAGGGAATTGTGACGAGAGGCAGAGGCCGGCCGGGTGTCTCTGATGGGTTTCCGGGGCTGTTATCGGCCCGGCGCGACCCCTCCCGTCTGCGCCCGTGCCGGGGGGACCGCGGGGCTGCAGCGGCTCTGCCCTGGCTCGGGAGTGAGGGGGATATGCCCCAGTGATGGGATTTACCCCAGTGGTGGGATATACCCCAGTGATGGGAGCAGGGATGGGATATACCCCAGTGATGGGATTTACCTCAATGATGGGATATACCCCAATGATGGGATATACCCCAGTGATGGGATTTACCCCAATGATGGGATTTACCCCAGTGATGGGATCGGGGATGGGATATACCCCAGTGATGGGATTTACCNCTTCTCCATCATTCCATCCTTCTCCAAGTGTCCTCCTTCTCCATCATTCCATCCTTCTCCAAGTGTCCTCCTTCTCCATCATTCCATCCTTCTCCAAGTGTCCTCCTTCTCCATCATTCCATCCTTCTCCAAGTGTCCTCCTTCTCCATCATTCCATCCTTCTCCAAGTGTCCTCCTTCTCCATCATTCCATCCTTCTCCAAGTGTCCTCCTTCTCCATCATTCCATCCTTCTCCAAGTGTCCTCCTTCTCCATCATTCCATCCTTCTCCAAGTGTCCTCCTTCTCCATCATTCCATCCTTCTCCAAGTGTCCTCCTTCTCCATCATTCCATCCTTCTCCAAGTGTCCTCCTTCTCCATCATTCCATCCTTCTCCAAGTGTCCTCCTTCTCCATCATTCCATCCTTCTCCAAGTGTCCTCCTTCTCCATCATTCCATCCTTCTCCAAGTGTCCTCCTTCTCCATCATTCCATCCTTCTCCAAGTGTCCTCCTTCTCCATCATTCCATCCTTCTCCAAGTGTCCTCCTTCTCCATCATTCCATCCTTCTCCAAGTGTCCTCCTTCTCCATCATTCCATCCTTCTCCAAGTGTCCTCCTTCTCCATCATTCCATCCTTCTCCAAGTGTCCTCCTTCTCCATCATTCCATCCTTCTCCAAGTGTCCTCCTTCTCCATCATTCCATCCTTCTCCAAGTGTCCTCCTTCTCCATCATTCCATCCTTCTCCAAGTGTCCTCCTTCTCCATCATTCCATCCTTCTCCAAGTGTCCTCCTTCTCCATCATTCCATCCTTCTCCAAGTGTCCTCCTTCTCCATCATTCCATCCTTCTCCAAGTGTCCTCCTTCTCCATCATTCCATCCTTCTCCAAGTGTCCTCCTTCTCCATCATTCCATCCTTCTCCAAGTGTCCTCCTTCTCCATCATTCCATCCTTCTCCAAGTGTCCTCCTTCTCCATCATTCCATCCTTCTCCAAGTGTCCTCCTTCTCCATCATTCCATCCTTCTCCAAGTGTCCTCCTTCTCCATCATTCCATCCTTCTCCAAGTGTCCTCCTTCTCCATCATTCCATCCTTCTCCAAGTGTCCTCCTTCTCCATCATTCCATCCTTCTCCAAGTGTCCTCCTTCTCCATCATTCCATCCTTCTCCAAGTGTCCTCCTTCTCCATCATTCCATCCTTCTCCATCATTCCATCCTTCTCCAAGTGCCCTCCTTCTCCATCATCCCTCCCTCCTCCAAGTGCCCT
>VXAX01004834.1:451179-484170 GCA_013399835.1 Leptocoma aspasia
CTCCATCATTCCATCCTTCTCCATCATTCCATCCTTCTCCAAGTGCCATCCTTCTCCAGCTGCCCTCCTTCTCCAGCTGCCTTCCTCCTCCATCATTCCATCCTTCTCCAAGTGCCCTCCTTCTCCAGCTTCCATCCTTCTCCAAATGCCATCCATCCTTATCCAGCATCTTTCCAGCTCTGGCCACCCTGCCAAGACCCTGCTCCCTCTTCCAGCACCTGGCCTGACAAGGCAGGGGCAGATATTGGGGAGCAGAGAGATTGCTGGTCTCAGTGATGGAGGGAATAATGCCACAGAATCCCAGAATCCCAGAATGGCTTGGATTGGAAGGATCCTTAAAGCTGATCTCATTCCATGCCCCTGCCATGGGCAGGGACACCTTCTACTATCCCAGGTGTCTCCAAGCCCTGTCCAACCTGGCCTTGAACATTTCCAGGGAGGAGGCAGCCACAGCTTCTCTGGAAAACCTGTGCCAGGGCCTCAACCACCCTGTCCTGCTCCCCCCCAGCCACACACACTCATCTCCATTTCAATCCATTTGCATTTTTCCAATCAAACCCACCAGTCTGTCCTGTTTAACATTAGCCCCACCCCACTGCCACGCTCCTGACATCTGCCAGGGCCAGGCAACACCTGCATGTCTGGAAGAGGCAGGAGAGCTCCTGCAACAAGCTCCTGGCTAATTTTTTCTGAATTTGCTTCATTTTCCTGGCAATCCTGCCTCAATTTGCATGGATGTTCCTCTGGAGCCTTCCTGGGAACTGATGCTCCAGAGCATCCTCCATAACAGCACAAACTCCTGGTCTGTGGGAGCCAAAAGCATCTTCTCCCACCTCTCACCCCAAAACCTTCCTGGAGTCCAACACTGAATAGAACAAGGATTTGGGGGCTAATCACCTCTTTGTGGCAATTTTAAGGCAAACAGCATGTTAAATTCCCTCCTGGAAGGATCAAGTCCAAGGGCAGCATGTGAACAGGGCCTGTGGCACTGCAGCCTCTGTGTGTGGCTGCTGTGACCCAGCACTGTGTCACACTGGTTGTCACACCGGGCTGTGTGCAGTGCTGGGTTTAGCTGTGGGGTCAGGGGTGGGTTTTATCCCAGGTGTTTGTGATCAGTTTATCAATAAACAGGGAGAGTTAACCCTGCTAGAATGGGGTCAGTATCTCCATCTCCCCCACAGGGTAGCAGGAAGAGGGGTTTAAGTGTTTGGGGTCTGGCCAAGGGCAGATAGATGGAAAATCCCAGTCCAGGGTAAACTTGTCTTCTGGAGGTGGCAAGTGAGATGCTGTGCTGTCCCTGCATCCTGTGCTGGGGCACACTGCGGGTTGGGAGCTCCTTCACCCTTAAAACTGTTCCCAAAGCCTGGAAAGTATCGCTCTGTCTGGATCCAAAGCGGTTCTGAAGGTAGAGCTGTGTAGGAATTCACTCTGGAAGGTGCTTGTCCTGCTTTGGGTGTTAGCAGCAGCACCAGCCCGTGCTCCAGCAGAGGACTGGAGCCAAATTCAGTGTCCTCTCTATTCTGTACATGTATTTTTTTTTCCCAAAGACCACTACTTTTTCCCAAAGCAGGACCACTTCCCAGTGGTCCCTTTGCAGTGGCATCATCCCAACAATCCCCTCATGGATGAGCAGTGTGCTGAGCCCTCACTGATTCCACAGGGATAGAGGATGCACAGGGCTCCCAGGATGACGTAGGATTTGATTTTTAGGGAAAAAACCCACTATTCCATGAACAATCTGACTGCAGTAGTGGTCTCAGGTTGGAAAAGCATTTCAGGATGAAAGGAATGATGGAAATGTCAAATATTTTCCTAAAGAGCACTGTGAAAACTCCTGGATGTTTTAGGAGCGCTGCCAGGTAAGGAGCTGAACAAAACCAAGCTCTTCCAGAGGATTTATTTTTGGAGGCTTAGCATTGTTTAAGGGGCAGATAACGGGGCTGAGAGCACACAGCCCTGCCTCCCATCCCCTCACATCGGGAGCGGGGCAAAGCTGGGACCTCCAAAAGACAACAGGAGGAAATCTGGGATCACTCCAGGACGTTCCTGTGCACAAGCACAGCAGGTCTGGCACTGCCCAGAACCTGCAGCTCCAAGGCCCTGAGTTGCTCTGGAGTGGCTCAGGAACCCCCAGCCTGCTCATGGCTCCTTGGGCCACCTCATAAAGTCGTGGGGACAGGGCAGGGAATGGGTCCCCATGGATAGAGGGCAGGGATAGATGGGATTTGGGGAAGGAATTCTTCCCTGTGAAGGTGGGGAGGGGCTGGGATGGAATTCTCAGAGCAGCTGTGGCTGCCCCTGGATCCCTGGAAGTGTCCAAGGCCAGGTTGGACAGGGCTTGGAGCAACCCAGGACAGTGGAAGATGTCCCTGCCCATGGCAGGAGTGGGACTGGCTGAGCTTTAAGGCCCCTTCCAACCCAAACCATCCTGGAATTCTGTGATTCCATGATCCCCTGACACTTAGGTGCAGAGATGGAGCTTGGGGGACCCAGAGGATGCAGAATCTGCTGAGCCAGGCTCAGTTGTTGTGCCTGGAAAGCTCCCTCCTGTCACTGAGTGATCCCAATCAGGACACCATAAACCTGGGATTGCACATCTCATCAGCAGGATCACAGGGAGAGCAGGAAATGAGCCAAGTTAATCAAATTAGATGAAAGACCAGTCTGAAAATCCCATCTGAGGAACAATTTTATTGGTGCTTTGCACTCCTGTGGGACATTTCTGATGGGCAGTGCTGGAACACTGATCCACCCCAGCAGTGCTGAGTGGACACTGCACGGTCTGAGGGAAGGGGATGGAGGAGAACATCAATTCCAGCACCACTCTCCTGTTAATCTGGGCTGTACAAGAAAAAAAAAATCAAGGTGTTTCTCACTGCAGTGTTCTCCCTTTGCTGAAATTCCAGTAAAGCTGCTTTTCTCTTCCTTGCAGGTCAAGCAGAAGATTTTGGTCTCTCCTGTCAGAGCCCTCGTGCTGCTGTTGCTCTTTGCTGGTGTCCAGCACAACGATGAGGAGGCAAATCCCTCCTCTCCCTGCTCTGGGTGACAGAAATACAAGTGGAATGAGCAGGACACATCTTCCAGTCTCGATCTGACATTTGGTTAATTCCTCCTGACTTTCTCTGGATCTCCTTGACAGAAGGAATGAATATTTCCTTACATTCCTTCTGATACTGACATTCTGACTTCTCCTGCAAGTCCCCAGAGAAGCCTGGCCAAAACAGAGAGGAAGAATGCAAAGAACTGTGGATGGATCCCATTAATCCCAGAACTTCCAGACTACCCAACAGTACAGAAAGCAGATGAGGCTTGATGGTGATTTCACCTTTCCCACTCTATTTGGGGTCCTGCTGTCCCCACCAGGCTCACTGGAGCTCCCTGAGCTTTGACAGAGCTGGGATCTCATGGAGACATCCCAGAGCTTTGCCATGCAATGCCCAGGGCATGTTTAGAAGCCTCTGGAGGAGCCATCTCAACCCAGCACCTGCTCTTTTGCATTTGGAGCACGGGGTGCTCATCCTGCTGAGGACTGGAGGAGACCCAGCCAAGTCTGAAGCCAGGCTGGGATGAGTTGGTCCCACAAGGTGATGGTTTGAAGCCAGGCTGGGATGAGTTGGTCCCACAAGGTGATGGTTTGAAGCCAGGCTGGGATGAGCTGATTCCACCTCTAAGCAAATAAAAGACAAAAGTCTTGGAATATCTGTGCCTGAGTGTAAACCAGATTGTTTTCTCCATTCCTGTATTGGAGGTTGTCAAAGCCAGGCTAAGAGAGGGGAGAGCTCCTGGAATGGCTCTATTAATGCATCCAGGTTCACGTGATGAGATCCAGAGATCCAGAGCCTCAGGTCCATTTTGAATGGTGGCAGGGCTTGGGTTTCCTCCTGCTGCAATCCCCTCCACAGCTCAGGTTCAACACCTGGGCAGGGCAGGGCTCAAGGAACAGCTCTGAGGTTCTGTGCAGGATCCAGACACTGACACTGGAAAACACCCAGGATTTTCCAAAGCATTTTCCACCACTCAGACCCCAGCAGCTCCTCCCCTGTCACCCACCATGAACCCCCCACCCTCTTTTCAGCCCCCTGGAGCTGCTGGAGCCCCGTTTCCCTCTTGAGTGCAAAGAGGAGGAGAGAGTTTGACTTGCAAATCTCATTTCAGTTCCTGGCTGAGAACTGAGCATCTCAGCAGTGCTGTTTCACTGATGTTTCTCCAGCATCCTCTGTCCCCTGGTGCTCAAAGAGGTGCCATGGGGATGCAGCAGAGACACCTGGATTGCAATGCCATGGATAGATCCACTTTAATGACCTTGATCTCCAAATATCCATGACAAGCATTCCCATTCCCAGCTGCTCCACAGCTCAGTCTCAACAATTTCCCTTTAATGAGTTTTTTTTGGGAGAAAAATCCACCCCCACCTTCAGGACTGAGTAACCTGGATGGGTTTTTCAAAAATTTTTACATGTGGCACCTTTTTGTATAAAAAAATACCCCAAGCTCTGTCAGAAAGTGGCAGTTTTGTCACAGCTGAAACCATTTGCAGGAAAGGGTTCTCAGACGAGTTTCCTGTTTCAAAAAGGAAACAAAAATTTGCTCTTTGAATGTCCTGAGATTGTAAAAAACATCCTGTTTTCACATTCAAAGAAAATTTGTCTTTTGTCTGGCAACAAGATTGTTAAAGAATAAAGATTTTGAGAAAGAATGGGGAGGGGAAAAACCCCACTACCCCACCCCAACCCAAATTTTGCTTCAAGGATCTGGGTGTGCCCAGTTCCAATTCCAAGCCTGGGGTTTGGATTTATGGGTGTTGAAACAGAGCTGCTGCCTTTGGGAAGCAACCAGGTGTTTGGTGGCTCAAAATACGAGAAGGAAATTCCAGTGTGGTTGGGTCACCTGCGTGGTTGACCATTGATACTTCAGGGATCCAGGTTTTTGTGGGAAAAATCCAAAAATAACATCATGTACTCCCTTCAGGCCCTGGTGAGCAGTGGGAGCCTGCTTTATCCTTGGAAAGCAATGGAATATTGATTTTAAGGAAAGAGAAAAGAGCAGGTTTTGAGGAACTGAACGTGGGTCTGTCCAAGCTGCCAGTGCTTGGAAGCGTCTCTGGGATGCTCCTGCCCCAGGGTGCCTTTGGACCACTGGGAACCTGCCAAAATGTTCCACCCGCTCCAAATCTGGGTGCTCCCGGCTCCCACTCCAAGCCTGGATGTCAGGGATGTGATCCCGAGGTGTTTGCAGCCATCCCTGGGTTTTGGGCCAAGGCACAGGAGTGAAAGCAGCAGCAAGGAGCCAAGGGAAGTTCAGGCCAGGTCAAAGCAAAGGGATTTTGTGCCAAATTATTTATTTTTGGAAGAAGCAAATGGTTCTTTTGACATTCAATAGGACTTTTTTGGGTGAGGAGTAAACCCTGCTGTTCTGGCTGCTTTAAAGACTAAAATATCCATTAAAATGTTTTAAAAAACCCTATAGCAAACATTCTTCTGGGCAATGACAAGGAGTAAAGTTTGTCTGGATATTTTTTGCCAAATTTGTTCAAAATTTCAGGTTCAATCTGAGCTGGTGAACAATTTCCTTCTTGCACCTCCTCCAAATCTGCCATATTTTAGCAATTTTGAGCACAGCAAACATTCAGATTGGAGATTATCCCCATAGCACTGGCCCTGAGAGGTTTTAAATGTCTTTGTGGCTCTTAGAGATTCTTGGTAGAAAATGGGATGCAAAGAGTTGCTGGATTTCATGATTTATAAGCCCTGACACTCTAAATTCATTAGGCACCAGTGGACAAAATGCAAATCCAGGAGCAGGGAAGGAGAACACGGCACTAAGTGGATTCCAGATGATGGATATCCAAGTTCCCACGTGATGAAAGAGCCAAGCTATGGAAGGTGTCTGCAGTCACAAAGCAAAGTCTATTAAAGCTCCTTGTTCTGGGACTATTGAGCAAAGCTCAGGAGAAAAATTGGATAAAATAAATGCTTTTGATTTCCTAATGTGTTTTGAGCTCAGGCCAAGGGCTCAGCTGGTTTTCCTGGGAATTACACTCGGCTGTGTGCAGGGAAACAGCTCTTTAGCCTGGAACAATCTCTGGAGCTGCTGAAATGCATCCCAGCTGGGGGATGTCAGGGGATGGCCCCAGCAAAACCTCCCTTCCCTGCAGATGGAAACGGGATCAGCCTGGGAGCGCTCCGTGTTCAGCACCAGCCCTAAAACTGTGGGGTTGGTGCTGCTTAAAGCCAAAAGTCCCCTCTGTGGGAGAGGTGCTGCTACAACTTGTAAGGGCTGAGCAACCTGGCAGCACCTTCTGGAAGTGACAGGAGGGGACCAGGAGATGCTGTGGAACAACCCTGCAGGATTTGCTGGAAAATGGGCCCACACCAGCTGGGTCTGGGCACCCTGGGGATGAGATTTGGTATCTGTGCCCCTTGGGGTCCCAGCTCTGTGCAGTGGGCTCAGCAATTTTGCACCTCATGTCTCACCTCTTCCACATTTTCCTCTGGAAGCTTTGTTCTTCCCTCTCATTTCTTTCCCCAAGCCCCGCCCCTACTTTTCCCCTTTTGCCAACATTTCCTCCTTGTAAATGAAAGCAAGAAGGAGTTTTTTGGGGGAGCAGGGATCATATGGACATTTTTGGGCTCTGATAGAGGCTGGAGGTGCTGGCAGCTCTGTCAAAGCCCGGCTGATGGCTTTGTGATGTGGGCTCTGGAATGTCCCATCTGGGAGGGAGCTGGGGCCAAGCTCACCCACTCACATATTTTTCCAGGGATGTGTTCCTGCACATATGTTCAGGGACAGGAGAAACCTGTTAAAGAGATAACCCCAGCACATCCCAGCTCCATCCTCCTCCCAGGCCTGCTCCAGATCCTTCTGCTGCTCCCAGCTCTGGCCATGGACACGGACCAGCCCTGCCAGGAGAGGAGAAGGGGAAGTTCTCCCTGGAGCCCAGCACCACGTCAGAGTCCTGGAGTGCAGTGCGTGCCAGGAGGGCTCCACGCTGGGAGCAGCAGGTTGGTGAGGGCTGGGAATGCCATGCCAGAGCTGTCTCTGTGCTGGTTCTTGGCACTGAGGGCTGGATCCTGCCTTCCTGTATGGAATTTGCAGGATTTGTCCCTCTATCCTTGAGGAGATGCCATCTGAGATAGAGGAGACACAGCAGTGCCCCACTCTGCTTTGCAGGGGGAAAAATGGTCCTTTGGTGGGCTCAGGGACATAAGATGAGGCTGAATAACAAAAAGGATATTTCTATTAATTATCTTTTAATTATCTCTCAGCCCAGCATCTCCCTGGATTAAAACCTTCTGACCAGAAATCCTGGGCAAACAGGAACAAGAAGCAACCAAAGTCTTGGAAACCCCTCAGTTTCCTTGAGATCCTCAGCTGAGATGGATAAATCCCAATTTCCAGCAGCCTTTCGCCCCTCCATCCCTTGGTTTGTCAGTGTAAGGAATACCTGAGGACATGGTAACAGCCTGGAATACTTAACCAAGAGGAGGAGAAGAATCAGGGTGTTCTGAAAGCATCTGCTGAGGCATTGGGGGATCCCCATGGGAGGAACAGCCCTGGCAGGGCTGATACCTCTGATTTTTGTGGCAAAGACCTGCCATGGATAGGTCCCTCCTTGCACATGGATGTTTTCCTATGGATATTATCTCCTTTGCACACCTTTTGTGCTTGGGTTTGCATGCTTGTCTGCCACCCCTGGGTTACCCAGGTGGTCTTTTCTGACAGATTTTATGAGTTTGGGAGTTTTAGGTTCAGAGTTAAAGCCTTCAGGAGACCCAAAACTTTGAGCTGAGGTGAGTTGAGGTGAGGTGAGGTGAGCTGAGTGCCCAGTGAGGCAGGAAAGATGCCAGGAGTTCTTCAGCACATGGATCACACCGGGGGCTTCATCCTCCTCCCAGCCCAGGCAGTTAAGTAGTGGCACTGCCTTGACCCTATGCCAGAGGAATCACCTGGTGGCTTCAGTGCAGGACATGGGAATGGCTTGGAAATGGCCCTTACGTGGCTTTGAGGGGATGAAAGTTCTCCCTGCTGGAGAGCCCAGATGGAGCTGGGAGCAAGGGCTTGGTGAGGGGTTTTATCAGCTCTTCTCATCCCAGGGCCATCTGCCAGACTGCTCCAAGGTCAGGGAATTAGAGATGGATGTTCAAGGAAGATCATTTCCTTCCCTCACTCTGCTATTATGGAAAAATGTTCCTGTTCATCCATTTCATTTCCCACCAGGGACAGCCTGGCTGGCCTGGAGCTGGCAGTGACCTCCCCTCGGAGTGCCAAGACTCTTTTGCACACAGGCAATAAAATAAATCACTGGAGGCACTCGTGGTGCAACTCATTCTCCCTCACACCTCAGCACCAGGAGCCTGCAGCCAAAATCCCGTGGCCATGGGAAGCTCAGCCACGGGCTGTGTGTGAGATTTGTGCCTCCAAGGGGAGGGACTTTACAACCCCTTTGCTACAACCCCCCTGAGCTCCTCCCTTGCTCTTAATTGATGTTAAATCACCCTGAGCTGAGTGTGCAAACACAGGGGCTGGGGAAGGTGAAGGTGACGTTGCAATTGGGAGGCTGCTCAGGAAAGAGGCTTGGATAATGTCCTCAGGACTGAATTCCAAGCTACCAGCTTCAGGGATGCGTTTGCACTTCAGGCCGAGCCTAAAGAGATAATACCAGGCACATACCCAGGCCTGGCTTCTCCCTCCCACCATGAGCATCCCTCAGGGAGCCATCTCAAAGTACTTGGCCAAAATTTGCTGGTGGGAATCCAGACAAGGGCCTTTCCAGAGTTACAAACCCTGGGCTTGTCACTGATGATGAGGGGAGAGGTTTCCAAGCGCTCCTGGTGCTCAGGGGTCCCCCCTCCATCCAGGAACACCCAGGAGGGTCAGGGCAGAGACACTGAGGGAGCAGAGCTAGCCCCTTCCCAAAGCCAGCTCAGATCCCACTTATTGGCTCCCATTCCTTGGCAGCTGGGTTGGGAAGCAGCAGCCAGAGCAGCTTTGCTGTTTCCTTCCCACCTTGTGGCCTGTCCTGCTGTCCCTGAGGGATGCTCCTGGCTGCTGGGGAAGGATTTGGGCTCACAAACCCAGCTCAGGACTTAAACTGAGGCTCACCACAGACAGGTCACCTCAGGGGATGTTCTTAGGGACTTCCCTCAGTGAGCAGAGGAGCAAATTCCTCGTGGGCACTGGCAGTGCTGCCAGGGCTCCCAGGGCTTGGTGCCCTGGCATTATGGGACTGCAGTGGAAAATGACTCCCAGCTTTCCTGAAATCATTTCTTTGGTCCTGACAGCTCAGAGTTACAACCAGACAGGGTCTGTGCTGGGGTGCAGAGTGCCATCCTTGCTGCTGTGGGCAAACCCAACATGGAAAAAATTGATCCTGGTCCACACAGGTTCTGAAAGCTCCTGATTTCCCACATCAGCACCAGATACTCTCCCATTTTTCCACCACAGCACATTTGAGCTTCTCAGATATATTCCTAAATATCTCCTCAGCTTGCTTTGGAAATCCATCAGTCCTGACTTCCCGGAGTACCGTGTAAAACATCCAGCCTGAGATGTTTCTGGAAGAGAAGCAAGAGCATCCATTAATGAAATGCTCTCCTGGCTTTTCCGACAGCATCCAGACGAGTTAGCTGGACATTTCCACATCTTGTGCTGTGCAGGGCAGGGTTTCCTCAGAGCCAGGCAGTGTCCTTGGGCATGCTGATGGTCTGGAGCTCTCTGCTATGCTCATTAACATGCAGGGAGCAACTGCAGCTCTGGGATTTGTTCCCTTCGCCACCTTTTCGTTCTGAGCCCTCCGGGTGGAGGCTGGCACCCAGCACTCCCTGTGTGCACCTGGAAGAGGTGCAGGGATGTGCTGGTGCAGGCTTTGATGTCTGCAGCATTTGCCATCATCTGTTTTCTGATCAGCTCATCCTCCACACTCGGGGAGACTGGATTCAGGGATACTCCTGCCTGATCCAAATTTCTGCCGGCTTTGTGCCACATCTGGGAATTCCCCACATGCACAGGAGGGCAGGACGCCGTTAATTGGACAGTGCACGTTGTATTAATTACTGGTGGTTAATAACAACCTCCTGCCCCCGATATTTATAGAATAATAAAAGCTGTCCAGGACACTGCCCTCACATCTGCTGCAACTGGCAAACACATTTTCCTTTTCCTCCCTTTCCCAAGCATGCTGATGGCTTTCAGATTTCCAGGGGGCAATGAGAGATCTCTGGCTCATGGAGACATTGCTGGTGGCTCTGAAATGAAGGGGGAGCTGGCATCTGCACTTCAAACAGGCCTGGACTCATCTATTCCTCCCCTTGCCGTGGTGGCATCACGGCTCCAGGATGAAAAGCTGGGGTTTTGGTGTGTTTGGCTGACTCAGCTGTTTACAAACAGCACAACTCCACTTTGGAAACCTTCCCCCTATGGTATTGCAAAAACTGAAAGCATCCCTGTATCCCTGTATCCATCAGTACTTCTAGCACCCATGAGAAGGATGCTGAGCACCATCTCTGCAGGGGCTGGGAATGGCTGGTTTGGGTCTACGCAGAATCATGGAGTCATGGAATAGTTTGGGTTGGAAGGGACCTTAAAGCTCCTCTCATTCCACCCCCTGCCATGGGCAGGGACAGCTTCCACTGTCCCAGGTTGCTCCAAGCCCTGTCCAGCCTGGCCTTGGACACTGCCAGGGATCCAGGGGCAGCCACAGCTTCTCTGGGCACCCTGTGCCAGGGCCTGCCCACCCTCCCAGGGAACAATTCCTGCCCAATATCCCATCCATCCCTGTCCCCTGCCAGTGGGAAGCCATTCCCTGTGTCCTGTCCCTCCATCCCTTGTCCCAAGTCCCTCTCCCTTTAGGCCCTGGCAGGGGCTCTGAGCTCTCCCTGGAGCATTCTTTCTCCAGGTGAGCACCCCCAGCACTCCCAGCCTGGCTCCAGAGCAGAGGGGCTCCAATATAAGGCAGAAAATGCCATTTCCCCCATAAGGAAGACTTGGGAGGAGAAGTGCTTCCTGGAGGGGCTAAAAGGGAGTGTTCCATTATTTAGGAGAGAGTTTCTTGCTTGTCAGGGACTCTGCTCTAACTTCCAAGGGCTGGGAAGTGAAATTTGGGGTGCTGCAGGTAACAGCAAGGCTGATGCTGCTCTGAGATCTCCCAGGGGGTTCTCAGGTAGGACCTGAAGGATCCTGACCCTGCCAGAGGATGGGAACAGAGCCAGGACAGGCTGCTGAGCTCAGGCATCTCTCCTGCTCCAAAAGAGGGGCTGGAGAAGGACCTGTTGTGGAAGAACTCCATCTTCCCCCTCCCATTCTGGAAATCAGCTGTTGCAGAGTCAGGTGGGCTCCTGGAGTGGATTCCTGGCTGGAACACCTTAAATCAACTCCGAGGCCCTTCCCGTGTGCCCAGAACACTGCTACCCTCCTGGGCTGGGCTCTAAAGCTCATGGCAAATCCTAAAAGAGTCGGCATTTCCGTGCCAACAGCAGCCTGGGGAAAGGTGCTCCAGGGACGGAGCACTGATGTGGAGTCCTTACCCTAAATGAGAAGGGACCACTTATGGGAAGATTGGCACCGGGAACAGGATGATATCAGGTGTAATATTACAGAAACTCTGGACCAGTTTTGGCCCAAGGTTGATGGGATCCTGCAAAAATCCCGAGGAAATGGCAGTTCCTGGGGCAGTGCCTTCCTCCAGTCTTGATGGATCAGAGACCCTCAGCTGCCAAGCTCCAGGCCAGGCTCCCAGATAAGCAATGGAGTTGGGGGACAATGGTGCAAATATAGGATCACAGAAACACAGAATATCCTGAGCTGGATACACAGGGATCACCACATCCAGCTCCTGGTCCTGCCCAGACCCCCAACAATCCCACCCTGTCCATCCCTGGAGCTCTGTCCAAGTGCTCCTGGAGCTCTGGCAGCCTCGGGGCCGTGCCCATTCCCTGGGGAGCCTGGGCAGTGCCAGGACCCTCTGGGGGAAGAACCTCTTCCCAATATCCAACCTTTTATTTGCCTGTACCTCTGAAGGACTTAGCTGTCGCAATGGTTGCTCTTCTCTAAAGCTTTTGGGAAAAACCTGCCATGGGATTTGGTTTTGTACTTGTAGGGGCAGCGTAGAATAAGTCAGGAATGGAGAATCCATAAAGAGGCAGCAAAACTCCTCATTTCCCAGGGGATTGTCCAAGCTGCTCCACACACACTGTGGGGGGATGATCCTGCTGCTCTTCTCCTCGCCCTTCCTCACAGAACCGCTGTTCTCCTGGACGGAGCCCGGGGCTGTGGCAGTGATATCATCCCGCAGGAATTGCGGGCAGTGGCGGCACTGAGGGTGCCCTTCACCATCATCCTGGGCACTGGGCCAGGGTCCCCTCCAGGCCATCAAAGCCTCTCTGTCTTGCTGCCAGTCGGGAGGGATGATGTCACTCTGCCACCAAAGCAGGAGCCACGGGAAAGCCGCGCATTTCCATGATCTCCTTGTCTCTCCGTGGAAATCCGTCTGTTCCCTGAAAAACATTTCCCATGGCCACTCAGGGGGTCTCACTGCTGGAGAAGTGGCCAGGAACAACCTCTCTGTTGGTGCCTGCAAGCACAGCGGGCACTGAGATGGGACAACCCCATGCACCAGGGTGGGAAACAGCTCCCAGTGAAGCTCTGGGGTTCCCTGGAATGGCACGTGCTGGGATCAGCTTTGGATTATCAGAGTCATGGAATAGGTTGGGTTGGAAGGGACCTTTAAAGGTCTTCTAGTCCAGCCCCTTGCAGCTAACAGGATTTTGCTTGAAGCCTTGAGTGATCCCCTGGGAGAAGTGTAGGAAATGTTTCCATTGCAAAGGGAAGCATCCAGATACAGCAAAAAAGCCTCTGGAAATGTAGCACAGCCCAGCCAGTGGTGCCAGAGGCTGTGTGAGAACCCTCCTGTGCCTTGTCCTGGTGAGAACTCCATGGCAGGAAGCTCTTGAGCTGGAAGCTCACAATGGTATCAGTGTTGGAGGAGGTGCTCAGATCCTTGACCACATTTCCCAGAGAAGCTGTGGCTGCTCCATCCCTGGAAATGTCCAAGACCAGGCTGGATGGGGCTTGGAGCACCCTGGGATAGTGAAAGATGTCCCTGCCCCTGGAATGGCGAGGTCTTTAAGGTCTCTTCCATCCCAAAGCATTCCAGGATTCAGTGCTGGTCTCCCACGTTCGTGTCCCATAGCCTGGTGAGCAGCAGGATGAGGCTCGTGTGGGGCATCACAGAGCACTTTCCTCCAACCCTGAACCTTCAGGGCTTTTCCTGTCTAAATTCCCCTTTCATCTGCTCCTCTCCCCGGTGCCTTTCCCCCACACACACTTGTCACCACCCCTTCTCCCAGCTCGGAGACATCTGCTCTGCCCGTGTCCTCTGGAAATGCCGAGGGGAGGGAGAGCTCCTTGGGAGAAATGTCACAGTCCTCGCTGCCTTGAAACAATAACTTCTGGAAACATCTGAAACACACATAATTCTCCTTTCCAAGGGCCCTATCGGAGCAGCTCCCAAATGCTTGGCTCAGGCTTCAAAGTTGGCGTTTAGCTATAAATAAATAGCTTTTCATTAAAAAAAAATAAAGGAGAGAAATTAGCCAAAAAAACTTTGACAAGCAGAAGCTTAACCAATGCCAGATAATGGGGCAATATGGACTTTTATTTTTATCCACATGGGTCCATGTGCTCTTTATCTCCCACTGTAATTTATCCTTATAAATGAGGCTCATGATATTAAAATAACATTACAGCCTTTACCTACCACAGTGAAAGGCAGCCGAGCCTCATCAAGGGCTGTGAGATCCTCAGATGAAAGGGACAAGGACCTTGACCTATTGCTGATTGTTAACTGCGTGCCAGGGCTTTGCTGAGCAGGGAGAACGGATTTAAAGATTTAATTGGTCCTTAATTGGCAGATTTGTCCCTAATTGGCAGATTTGTACCCATTAGGCTGATGCTGGGGAAGGAGAGCCCACACTTCCCACTAACGTCTGTCCTGAAGCCGAGTTTATCATTGCAGGACAACCTTTTGGTCTCTTTTTCTCCTCAAAGTGTGGCCCCTTTACTTCTCCCCACCCCAAGGGCTCCTCAGGATTTCTCCACCTTCTCCTGTGTCCTTTAATGATGCCCATCCAGGATCCTCAATCACCACAGGGGGTGGAAACATTTACCAAGTGCCTGCCACCCCTAAATGATGATCCAAACGCTGTGGTTGGGAATTGCCCTCCTCTCCCACCTGAGACACATTCCCAGGGTCCAGGACAGCCCTCCTGGGTCTTCCAGCAGGAACTTGAGGGTTTTTAGCAGAAGTCTCTTGGAACTGGGTCTCTCTTCACAGAAGCCAGTGCTGCTGGGTCAAAAATAAAAAAGCACAAGGATGCAAATCAACCCCCCAGAGCTGTAACCTGACTGGCACTGGAATTTTCCTCCCTATGTCTATCTGGATGTTGGGGGCTGTGTTTTCCTTGTGTTCAGGGGGTTTCTTGACTCGTCTGCTTCTCTGTGTGTGGCACCAGCAGCATTTGGGTTTGAATGAATGTGCTGAATGTGCTGCTGCTTTCTCCAAATCTCCTCCCAAGATCTTTGAAGCACAGGAGCACTCATTTCCAACTATTTCCAACACAGGCATGCTGATTCACAATTCTGCCCTTTCTGATGCCTTTGTCCAAAATGCACCTCTGGTACCTTAACTTTTATCCACCAACAGTGAGAATTCAGACTCAAATCTCGAATGGATTTTTCATTGATGGATTTAAACTGCTGGACCCTGTTGATCACAGCAGAGGAGATGCACCTTTTTCTGGAAATGCACCTTCTCAAGGAGCTGTGTTCTTCCATGGCATGCCCAACTCCAAGTGTGGAGAGACCCACACTTTTCCCTCTCCATCTGTTATTGCTGCACAGTGCCCTGTGAACCTCCTGTTTCCAGCTCAGCTTCTGATCTCTTCCAAACTTTTGGGAACCACAGGGATTTTAACCCTGTCCAGATGTCCATGTAAAACACATCCACCACTTTCTCTCAAGCTGGCTCCTGAGGAGAGATATCAGCAACTCCTAACTGCAAACACAGCTTGGGAAATTCATATCCAAACCAGAAAGGTGTGAATGATGCTTTCTGGAAAATGGGCCCCCTGCCCTCTGCAAACCTGCCCTGCCTAAAATTGGTGACCTCTTTACCTTTCTTCCTCTTATTCTCCAAACTTTCAAGCATTTTGGTGCAGGAAAAGCTAAGCAAAGACTCTGTGGTGTGACTCTCAAAGTGGCATCAAATGGTGCTTGAGAGAAGAGCGCCAGAGGATGAGCAAAAGTGTCGCCCAACAGGGGATTTCCAGTGACTCATCTGTGTCAGAAACGCTGAAGATGTTGAGGAAAGGGGAGCCTAAGTGTGCAGAGCTGGGTTTTACCTGCAGCCACCTGTTTATCACACAGGCCTGGTAGTCAGGGTAGAGTTTTTTGGCTTTTCTTTGAAAAAAAAAGGTGGGTTTTCATCAAGCTCAC
The DNA here is from genome assembly GCA_013399835.1 of Leptocoma aspasia. Taxonomy (NCBI): domain Eukaryota; kingdom Metazoa; phylum Chordata; class Aves; order Passeriformes; family Nectariniidae; genus Leptocoma; species Leptocoma aspasia. The sequence continues at coordinate 466,669 of VXAX01004834.1, forward strand.
CACGGGCGTGGCTGTGAAAGCCCCGGGTGCTGTTCAACACACCCGGCCAAAAGTGACTCCTGATGTCCCAGAACTCTGAGCTTTGCCCCTCCATAAACCTCTGCATCCTGCACACCCCAAAGGAGAAAAAAACTGGGTCAAGATGAGCCAGGAAATAATCTGCATTTTCTGTTGGGCACAGCCAGCACTTTTCACCTCCTCTTTGCCCCTCAGGCCTCCCGTTCCACGAAGCAATCATGTTTTCTTTACCAGGAAAATTCAGTGCACTCATTTAATTGAATTAGAGCTGACTTTGACTGTGGCCTTCAGACCTGGAAGTTGAGGGCCACATGCTGGGGGTGCTCCCAAGCCTAGCGGCTCCCCTGGCTCCTCAGGGACCCAGAACAGACACAAGATTAGCGGCTGAGAAAGCGTCATCCAGCAGAGTGCACCGAGATAAGAGATAAAAACGCGCCTGCCTTGGGTCTGTGCTCTGCTGCCGGAGCTGATAACCCGGCCGTGTGCACGGCAGTCTGCCAGCGCCACCTCTCGGTCCGGGACTGCGGGATGTGCTCATCCCACCGCCCCTGGCATCTCCATCCCACCGCCCCTGGCATCTCCATCCCACTGCCCCTGGCATCTCCATCCCACTGCCCCGGGCATCTCCATCCCACCGCCTTGGGCATCTCCATCCCACTGCTTTGGGCATCTCCACCCCAAAGCCTTGGGCATCTCCATGCCACTGCCATAGACATGTCCATCCCGACACCCCAACACCTCCATCCCAGTACCATGGCATCTCCATCCCACTGCAATGGGTGTCTCCATCCCGTCACCATGGACATCTCCATCCTATCACCATGGACATCTCCATCCCAACACCATGGACATCTCCACCCCATCACCATGGACATCTCCATCCTATCACCATGGACATCTCCATCCCATCACCATGGACATCTCCACCCCATCACCATGGTCATCTCCACCCCATCACCATGGACATCTCCGCCCCATGACCATGGACATCTCCACCCCATCACCATGGACATCTCCGCCCCATGACCATGGACATCTCCATCCCGTCACCATGGACATCTCCGCCCCATGACCATGGACATCTCCATCCCATCACCATGGGCATCTCCATCCCATCACCATGGACATCTCCATCCCACCACCATGGACATCTCCACCCCATCACCATGGACATCTCCGCCCCATGACCATGGACATCTCCACCCCATCACCATGGACATCTCCGCCCCATGACCATGGACATCTCCATCCCGTCACCATGGACATCTCCGCCCCATGACCATGGACATCTCCATCCCATCACCATGGGCATCTCCATCCCAACACCATGAGCATTCCAATCTCACCACCATGGGCATTTCCATGGCACCGCCCTGGCATCTGCATCCCACCACAGTGGTCATCTCTATCCCACCACCTTGGGAATCTCCCTCCCACTGCCCTGGGCATCCCAATCCTGCCGTGTCTCCATCCCTCCACCACGAGCATCTCAATCCCAGCACCGCAGACATCCCAGCCCCACTGCTGGGAGCATCCCAGCACTGCACGGGTGCTTCCCACCTCCCTCCTCCGTGCGGTTTTCCCGGCGGGTTCAGCCTCGGGGTAGGATAACAATACCTGAGGTCTGCAAAGCATTAATGGAGGATCCTGTCAGCTCCATGAGCTCATCGGGGGAGCAGCCAGACACATTTGTTACCGGGAGAAATTCCCGCTGCCTTGACCCGCTCCAAACCTGCTCCGTCTTTATTGGTGTCTCTCAGCACCTTCCGGATTCATTTGGAGTCTCTGCCTAATTCCTCCCCTTGACCACCTTCTCCCCACATCCCCAGCAGCTGCTGTAGGACCTGGCATGTCAGGGAGAAAGGGAATTTTTTCCCTAAACAGTCTGTTCTCTCTTGGTTCCACAACATTATGAAATAATAGTAGTTTCCAAAAGTATTTATTCTCCTTGTCATCTCCATCACACCACCGTGTGGAGATTTTGGCAAAGAAATGAAGATTTATGCGGATTTGCTTGTTTCTTTGAAGGAAAATACCCAATGAAAGCTGAGGCCAGGCTGCCCTAGGAAAGCAGGAAGGTCTTAGCACAGCGAGGCTCTGCCTGGCAGCGCTGGGATATGGGCAGAGCTGTTTTCCTGGGAAAACTGAGCAAAATCCCTCTGGTGAAGAGACCCCAAAAGACACCCAAGCTGGATCTCTTGCTGCCATTGAATTTGTGAGCTTGTGAACTTCCTCTGCCCACCTGGGGCTGTTCCCTCTGAATGCTCTGGGGACTCCCTAGAGGATTTGGGACAAGAAGACACTTGACTCCCTGTAGACACTGGGAAAGGAATAAAAATTGGGATCCCTCCACATTTTTGCAAATAAAGGAGGTGCTTGAAGATCTCGGACTGCAGTGATGGCCAGATATTAAAGAAGGATGCAAAACTCACCGAGTGATGTGAAACTATGGAGAAAAATAACTGGAAAGCAAAACCATGGAATGAACCTGTCAAGCTGTGCTGAAACAGGGAAACTTCTCACTTTACCCTCAAGTGTGATCCCTAAGAAACCTGCCCAGGTCTGTGGGCCACAACTGATAGGGAAAAGTGCCTTTTCCATCCATGGATTCCAGGAAACACAGTCCTACACCAACAGATACCAGCAAGAGCTCAGAGACCCACGAAATCCTGCAGACGGTTTTGGGAATGGATTCATTCCTCAGATTTTGAGTCACCCCTGTCTTTTTGGAGACTTCTTTTCTTCCTTACCCTTTTCCCTTCCTTCATTCCTGCCTTCTGCATTTTTCTTTTCCAATTTTGATGAGGACTGAGCAAAAGGAGGGAAGAGGCAGGGGTCCAGAGGTGAATTTTCTAATGGGTTTGGCTGATGGGAAGGACACCTTGGAGAATCTCTCAATGGCAATTCCAAAAGTCAATTAAAGCATTTTCCAGCTCTTTCACCCATGACTCTTTGAAATGCTCTTCTGAACTCAGGGTGCTCCAGTTTGGCTTTCATGGCACGACAATAACTAAATCCAGAGAGAGCCTCTGGAAATCTCGGCTGTGCTCACTGATGTCCACTTTGGGATCAATTCTTCCAGCCACTCAGCCTCACCTGGGGCCTTGGCAAAACAACCAAATACATAAAATTCGCAGAAAATAACAATAAAGAACAAAGGAGAAACTCTTTTTTGCCACAATCTCTTCCCTGGTGGGACCTAAAGGATTCATTTCAGCAGGACTGGAGGTGTTGGCACTTCTTGAGGATGCCCAAGGAGGGGAAGGAGAAGGCAGCTGGCTCATGGCTCTCCAGCTTCTCCCATCTGCCACCAAATGAACTTCCAACCAGACTTTGGGATCTCTCAGAGCTTGTGGAGGGATGTGGAGAAAAGGCTTTGGGATCAGGAGCTGAACCTTCAGCAGTTTCACCTTCCCAGGGGAAGTTGTGACTCCCTCAGTCTGTGCAAAGCTCCAGCTGCTCCATGGCCTGGTTGGAAAAGTTATGGAACTCTCAAAACTGGGACTGGGATGAGTCAATTCCCCAAAATACTTGCTGGGTTTGGGGTTTTGAGGGCTTAGGGTTTCCTCTTTGGGCTGGGAAATGAACCATAAACACCCCACGTGTGTGCACACCAGGAATTCATTAATATACATAGATATGTGTCTATATATATCTATATCACATCTGTGTGTGTAATTCCTCATTCTGGAACTGCACCTGAAGAGAGATCCCACTCATCACCATCCTCAGAAAGAGTTCACCTGTCCCCAGATAAGGGAAAGGAGACAGGGATGCAGGCTGCAGCCTGGGATGGTGCAGCAGGAAAGCAAGGGTAGATCCTGATGAGCTTGGGGATCAAAGCTGCCTCCTGAGACTCTGAACGAGTCCACTGGTGTGGAAAATCCACCTGTAGGGCAACTCCTGCCTTGCTCCACTGAGCAGCCTCACGGAGCACCCTGAGCACGGCTCTCCCTGTCCTGGTGTTCTCCAGGTGCCTCTGGATTTCAAAGGGAGGTTATGACTTTACATGCATCGCTTTAATCCACATCTGACCTCCAGATAGGAATCAGAAGGCCCTGAAATACAAAGAATTACAGCTCTCCTGGGATTTTAGCTTTTTTTCTATGAAAAACTCTTGCCAAAAAGATTCTCTGGCAGAGACTGAACTCCTGTGCAAAGCACATGTTTGGTGTGAAAGGATTTTTGGCAATGCAGGGTGGATTTGGAAGCCTGTGCTCTTCTTCATTCTTTCCTTGTGGAAGAGGAACAGGTCCAAGCATGAGCTCTTGAGCAGCTGCCTTTGGAGTTACAACAGGGAATGTTTTTGACAGAGAGAAGCCATCTGGGTTAAGGGATCCAGAGGGCTGCAGACAGGAATGAAGGGAAAAGGGTTCAGAGCAGGGACCTGGGCTGGGGTGAAGAAACACCTGAGGTCAGTGTGAAATCCTGCAGCTCCCAGGAGACCTCCCAGTCATCCGTGAAGAACAGATGATAATCAACAGGTTGGAGAAAGCTGGGAAGTGAGGGAACATCCCGCCAGGAATAAAGCCTGGGTTAAAAGCAAAAAGCAAGAGTTCATTTGAGGATGCTCCTAAAGCAACATGTTGTACTTTGGATTCCCAAACCTGCAGAATTTTGCAAGATGGGATTGGGTAACACCACGTTTATTGAGGATTTTGTGTTATCTTGTGCTGGAGCTCAAGGCCCAAGCCCAGGAGCGCTCTGTGGCCGTGGTGTGCTGTGATCAGGGGTGCTGGGGTCCTTGGGATCTCAGCTGTGCAGCTCCCAGGAATCCTCCTGAATACAGCATATAACAAAAAAGTATTGAATTAAGTGGAAGACAAATGTCTGAGCTGCCTGGAACCAGCTGCGGACACAGCTCTGGCTTCCAAAGTCAGCACTTTCCCCCAGCCTTCACTTCAGGCTATTTTTATTTTGTGATGGCACAAATCAACCATTTTGTTTTTCCTGGTCACAAAGACAATGTGAATGGATGGGGTTAGGTCCAAAAAAGTGAGAGAAAGGAATTGTGGAAGGAAAAACCCCCTTGAAAAGCAGAGGGGCTGCAGGAGCTTAGCTCAGCACTGACCTGGAGCACGTAGCTCACCCTTCCTTTGCCTAATTTAGACCCAGCGTAGGTGGATTTGGGGGAATATTTGGATCCCTAATTAAGAGTAATAATGTGAAAGGAAGTGCAGGCATAGTGAAAATGGATCAGAAAATAATTAATTCATTAATAGGGGTGTTCAGAGTACAGGCTTGATGCTATTTTAGTTCCTCCTTGTGCTGGAGCAAAGCCAGGAAAACTGAATGGGATGTGCTGGGCAGGGAGCAGACGGTCCCAGTGCACCTCCAGTGCTGATGTCACTGCACTGGTCACATTCCAAGGTCATTTTTCCATGTGGATTCAGTTCAACCTCTCGTCCTCAGACTCTTCAGTGAGGACTGGTAGCACAAAAGTCACCTTCCTATAGAAAATCCTGGTTAAAAAGGGGTGAAAGCCCAATCTTGGGACGATTAATCAGCCACAGGTTGGGGTACATTGGTGGGGTCCTGGGGGATCCATGCAGGAATAAATCCTGGAGAATCACCACTCCTAAAACAATTCTTGATTTGCTGGCTGCTCCTGCTGAGCTGACCTCAGAGCACAGATAATTCTGCAGGACTCTGGAGGTTTCCAGCATTCCCGGCTTTGGCATCTCCGATGGGTTTTTCCCCTCTTGGCTTCTCCTTTGGGCTTGGACAGAACAGGGTCAGACCAGTCTTGGAGCAGACGGGTGCAGACACTCCTCACTTTAGTGCACAGAATTATATCAGCAGTGGCCAGAGGTCACATCCTGCTGTCTTCTGGAGGATAACTCCGTTTCCCTGGATCCGCACAAACCTGGCTCGCACCGTTCCCCGCAGCAGCGAGGCTGCACGGAGCAACATCTTGGATTAGTTAGGAGCTCTTCAGATGAGCTCCAACTCATATTTCATCTGCTTCCCCCCAGCCCGGAGATCCGAGCCTGTCACACTCACTGGAGGCTGCAGCCCCCACATGTTTTATTCATTTTCTGTCCTCTGCTCCTCACCAAGCACCTGCAACACATTTCGGCTGGGCCCGGATCAACGGGGCTGCATTAGGCCTGACACTTTCTCCCTGCCCCTGATGATGGAGCTGCATTTTATCCCTGCACTTCCAGCCTGGAACACTGCCTGCAGATCAGCACCTTGGAAGAAGGCAGGATCCCAGAAGCTCAGGAGTGAGGTGGGGAGAGAGGGATTGAGGAGATTGCACAGCCCAGATCCCTGTGAGCTGAGGGACATGGAGTTATTTTAGCCTTGGAGGATCCAGAGGAAAGCAGAGTCCTGCTTTATCCTCATGGGAATGGAGCTTTTCCACAGCCTAGAACAGGGATTCTCCAAGCTACAGGGAGCAGACAGCCTCTCTATTATCTTGGTTTGACCAGGAGTTGACAGTGGAACAGAGGTTCAAAGCTCTTTGCCCACTGCAGCCCTAGCTTTTCCCTCTCCCCAGGTCTCCTCTTCTGTCCAATGAATATTCATTGGATGCAGAAAAGCTTCACCAGGAGAGGCAGGGAAGTTGTTTTCCCAGCAAATCTCAGCAGCTCAGCTCTGGAAATAAGGGAGGAATAAGCCCCTCCTTGCTCTGAATCGGGCACAGCTGAGGTTGAAGTGTTACTTGCCAAGCCTAAATAACTGAGAAAATTATTTTGGAATAATGCCCAGTGCCAGGATGTCTTGGGAAGGCTGGGATCCTCAGACCACCAGAGCCACCAATGCCTAAAGTGGCCCCATGAGCATCACATTGGTTTTTTGGCCATTCCCCCCCCACACCCCCACCTCCAGCAGCTCACTCAGACCCCACATCGGTCCCACCAGCCTTCCCTGGGGCCTGAACTGCTGCCAGCAATTCCCAAATCCTCCCAAGTCCCAGGGTTTTATTCCTCTCCATGATCACATTTAATGCTGTGCTACTCCTTCCTTGCTGCCCCTGCCCCCAGGAGCCTTCCTGACATTGTTTTCCTTTTCATTATCCACAAATGTCTTTTTCCTCAAATCTTTCATCACTTGTCTTCCATTTCTTCCCAAGATTCCCAACACGTGCCATAAAAATGCTGGTTAAATATTCATGAGGAAAGGCTGATCTGGGATCACGGAGCTGCCACTGATGAGATGTCTTGCAATGTAATTAAAAGATATCACCAACAATGTTGTGAGGAGCTCTTTAAAAGGGGCCTGGGAGATGCAAAATCCGATTTCCAAAGCTCTTCCTATTTAAGGTGACAGCAGTTCCTTGTTAAACAGCAGGAAAAGGTGGCCCCAGGAGAGAAGAGTCAGTGGCAAAGCAGAGCCGATGATTTATTCAGTGCTAACACAGAAGTGAGCTTGGAAATATTAAAGTGTCACTTTCTTTTGGAGGTAAAAGCTGAATTAATCCCAAGAATTACAATATTCCACAGGCTAAGGGCTTTATGGGCTTTATCTTGGCAATAGGACTGAGGGATGCAGGGGGTTGTGTCCCCAGCTCAGGAGCTTCCATGGATTTTTCATGAAGGACCATTTCCTTCACCATTTTCACCCCTCTGTGGTGACTTTTACAAGTGGTTCCTGCTTCTTGCTGGGGGAAGTTAAGAATGGAAGGGGAGAAAACTCTGGAATAATCTCTTTGGATATCGTTCCCACCAAATATTCAGCATCTGAGCACAACCAGCCCTGGAGAGAAGATGCTGCTGACACAAAATCCCATTTCCTGTTCCCTTCCCAGGAAAGGGGCATTCCAGGGACAAAAGCTCCACTTTGGCATTGTCCAACAGTGCCTTAATGTCTTTCTTAAGGCTGCCAGGAAAAATCGATGGTGATCTGTTAGCTGAGGAAAGCAGGGCACAGATCCACAGCAGAGATTTATCCAGGTCAGGGATTTATCCATGGCAGGGATTTATCCAGGTCAGGCATTTATCCATGGCAGGGATTTATCCATGGCAGGGATTTATCCATGGTAAGGATTTATCCATGGTAAGGATTTACTCAGGGCAGGGATTTATCCAGGGCAGGGATCTAGCCATGGCCGGGATTTATCTGTGGCAGGGATTTATCCATAGTAAGGATTTGCCCATGGCAGGGATTTACCCTTGGTAAGGATTTATCCATGGCAGGGATTTACTCTTGGTAAGGATTTATCCATGGCAGGGATTTATCCAGGGCAAGGATCTGTCCATGGCAGGGATTTATCCAGGTCAGGGATTTATCCACAGCAGGGATTTACCCATGGCAGGGATTTATCCATGGCAGGGATTTACCCATGGTAAGGATTTATCCATGGCAGGGATTTATCCAGGGCAAGGATTTACCCATGGCAGGGATTTACCCATGGTAAGGATTTATCCATGGCAGGGATTTATCCAGGGCAAGGATTTGCCCATGGCAGGGATCAAGGATCTGTCCATGGCAGGGATTTATCCAGGTCAGGGATTTATCCACAGCAGGGATTTACCCATGGCAGGGATTTATCCATGGCAGGGATTTACCCATGGTAAGGATTTATCCATGGCAGGGATTTATCCAGGGCAAGGATTTACCCATGGCAGGGATTTACCCATGGTAAGGATTTATCCATGGCAGGGATTTATCCAGGGCAAGGATTTGTCCATAGTAAGGATTTGCCCATGGCAGGGATTTACCCATGGCAGGGATTTATCCATGGTAAGGATTTATCCAGGGCAAGGATTTGTCCATAGTAAGAATTTACCCATGGCAGGGATTTACCCACAGCAGGATTTATCCAGGGCAGGGATCTGTCCGTGCTCTGGCACAGAGGAACGATGAAAGGCTAAAAGATTTTCCTCTCCACTTTGGTCAGCCACCATCCCGAATTCCAAATGAAGGGGAAGAGAAGGGCAGGGGAGCAGCTGATGCCATCCCTTTTCCAGCTGGGATGGCGCAGCGCAGCTTTTGGTGGGAATAGGTGGATTTCCAAGGCGGAGAGGAGTGGGAAGAGCCTTCCTCGCATCCCTTCCCTCCCAGGAGCGTGCCCAGGGGCGCTCCCGCGGTGGCGTTTCCAGGCTCGCTGGGATGCCGGGGATGCGGTCCCGGCGGGAGCGGCTCCGCTGGCTCTGAGCCCCCGGCTGCTGCCGGCCCTTCCCTCCCTGCCCCTTCCTGCCATTGTCCCGCTGGCCCCGAGCAGCTGAAATCCCAAAAAGGCCTTTCCCCGCATTGTTCTCCCCAGCCCCGGCAGGCCGGGATGCCGGGGCTGGATGGAGAATTCCTGCCGGTCCCTGCGGCACCGAGCCCGACTGGACACCCCGCGGGATCTGCTTTTCCAATGCCGCGCCAGGGCTGCCCGGGACCTTGCTTCTTTAGGGTTTTTTTCTTTCTTTTTGTCTTTCTATTTATTTTATTCTATTTTTTTCTCCTCATTTTCTCCCAATCATATTTCTATTTTTTCCCTATTTTTCCTTTCTAGCTTTTCTACGTATTTCTTTCTATTTTTCTTTCTATTTTTCTTTTCCTCCCTATTTTCCTACTTTTTTCTATTTTTATTCATTTTTCTCTTTTTATATTTTTTTCTTCCCACTTTTCTATTTATTTTTTCCATTTTTCTTTTTTTTCTGTCCATTTTGATTCCTATTTTCTTTCTATTTTTCCTTTCTACTTTCCCCTTTCTTCTTCTTTTTTCTCTCTTTTTTTTAATGTTTTCTTTCATTTCTATTTCTATTTCTATTTCTATTTCTATTTCTATTTCTATTTCTATTTCTATTTCTATTTCTATCTATTTCTATTTTTCTTTCTGTTCTTCACTTCCAATATTTTAATTTACATCTATTTTTTCTATTTGTTTTCTTTTTCTTTTCTTGTTTTCCTATGTTATCTTTTTTTTTTTTTTCAATCTCCCTGGGTTTTTTCCCTCTCCTACTTTTCTCCCCCTACTTTTGCCCTGTAAAAAGTGATCCCACCTTTCACAGGCCCCCTGGGAGCCCTTTGCCCTGCAGAGCCCTTTGATGGGGACAGTGCCACAGGTTTATGGTGACTTGGAGAGGGGATTTTACATCTGTTAGGACTTTTCTCTGGAAAACACCTCCCTAAAGGGCTGAGAACTCACTGTGGGTTAATATCACTGGGATGGGGAAACAGAATTTTGTTTTCCATTGCTTTGGGATCACACAGGCAGAGGGATGAAGAGTTTATTTATAGGATTGTTTCCCATTGGCATTGGATGGGATGATGGAATGGCATTTCCAGACATACATAAATTTTAAAAAATCACTTTTCACCCTAAAACCAGGAGGCAGATGAAGGTTTGGGTTTGGCAAGTGCTGTGTTCCCTGTTCCTCCTGAGATGAATCTCCTGTGCCACGCCACAATCCAGGGAGGGGGAATTTCCCTCCAGAGACGATGGAAAACAAACCCCAAATTCAAAACTGCCTCACCCCAGGACCCCCAGAACCCATTTCACCACCATTTCTTCCACTCTCTGTGCAGGCAGGGAGTGGTGCTGGAAAGTTTTCATTCCCAGAGCCTGGTGCTGGGATGTGGAACAGAAAGTGTCCCAGTGCCAAAGGCCTGTCCCTGGTGTCACCTGGCCCCGTGACCATCAGCAGGGCTGAGCTCGTGGGTGCCCTCGAGCAAAGGGTTCGGGGCTGGCCCTGCCATTCCTCCCCAAATCACTCTCCAAAATCCCTGATCTCCCACAGATGGCAGTGGGAGGAGTTTTAGCTTGGATAAGTTAAATTAGGATGGGAAAATGGATCCCTGTAATGTTCTCATTGAGCTAATGAGCCAAAACCTCCTTCTTCCCTGTTTCCTGCCTCACCTTCTTCTCATCCTTCTGAGGGACACCAAAGCCTCTCCAGCCTCATCCTCCCCTCCATTTGGGCAGCATCCCAAATTCCTCAGCTGAGGCCTGAGAGCGCTCCAGGGGTGATGTTGGGAAGGATGAAATAGGAAAGCCTTATAAATGTGACTGTTTAGACTTTGAGAATGTGAAACACGTAAGTGAAATAGAATTGAAGGCAAGTTTCGATGTCTAAGATGCCGAGCCTCTGTTACTGAACAACAGAAGAACAATGGTGTGGCCAGCTGAACGTAATCCCCTTTGGATTAAACAATGCCCTTCTCCTCACCAAGAGCCCAAGGCCCAGAGCAGACCCTACCAGCTTGGCAAGAGGGGCCCAAAGAGGAGTTTTTAGGGTTTAAAATATAACACAGTATGGTAATGTAGTGATTCTTATAGGCTATATGTAAATGCTATAGGATTTGTATCTTGTACTAGATTGGTTAGTGCAAATTAGAATATTCAGTATAGAAGAAGATTTAATGCATTGTAACAGGAACTTCGCTCTCTTACTCTTACTCTTACTTTTTACTCTTGCTCTTACTCTTCTTACTCTTCCTCTACCCTTCTATCTCTGGGTCCTGCTCCGGGCTGTGACTGGCAGCTCTCAGCAGGGCCCCTCTACCCATATATACCTATATGGTATGTATACATACCCTATACCCACTGTGCCCTATGGAATAAACTGCATGCTCCAAGCCCAGCCTTGACTCCAGAGATCTCTCCTCTCCGTCTGTCCCATCCCCGACTGTCCCCATAACCACAGGTCCTGCTGATCTCCACAGGGGACTTGGAGCATCCCGACCTCAGGGAATAATTTATCCCCCCAAAAAGCCTCACAGAAAAACCTGGATGCATCACTCTTCCAAGGGGCTCTGTGGTATAAACCCCATTGGGAATAACAATTGCAGCCCATGTGAAAATCCAGCATTGTTGCAGCCTTGCACTGGGGATGGGGGAAAAGATCCAAAGCAAAGCTGCTTTTTGTGAAGCAAAGGGTCATTTATTCCTTTGGGATCACCAGATTGCTTCTGGTGGAGTTGATCTTCAGGGCTGCTCTTCCTGTGTGCAGTGATGAGCAGGGTATGGAGAGAATCTTCCTCAAGAAGCTCTGAATTCTCCTTGCTCTTCTTCCCAAAAATAGAAGAGTTTTGCCTTCTCCAGTACCTGTCAAAATCCCTGGAAATTCTACAACCAGGGAAATTTCCTTTCTCACAAGACAAAGCATCCAACGTCCCCCTCTGGCTACCACATTAATCCCAACTCCCAATGAACCCATCTTTCCCCAGCCCATGGGTAAATCCCAACATCCAATACTCCCTGGAGAACTTCCAGGGCTGGACAGCCCTCCCCAGGTTAATTTTTCCAAGGGGTAAGCTGATATTCCTGCATAAAACACACATCTGCAGGGAAAATGCCAGGGAGTGTGGGTGAGTTATGGTCCCACAGCACCGATCACTTGAGCCCTAATGCTACAAGCACCGTCAGGTTTTCCTGACTGAAGTTCCTGCTAATTGCTTCCATATGATTCCTTTCCCTTTATTTCTTTATTTATCCCTGTCCCTCCATTGTTCATCCTGCCACGTTCAATGTTTAAAAAAAAAAAAANGGGGTAAGCTGATATTCCTGCATAAAACACACATCTGCAGGGAAAATGCCAGGGAGTGTGGGTGAGTTATGGTCCCACAGCACCGATCACTTGAGCCCTAATGCTACAAGCACCGTCAGGTTTTCCTGACTGAAGTTCCTGCTAATTGCTTCCATATGATTCCTTTCCCTTTATTTCTTTATTTATCCCTGTCCCTCCATTGTTCATCCTGCCACGTTCAATGTTTAAAAAAAAAAAAAAAAAAAAAAAAAAAGNTTGGAAGGAACCTCATAACCCATCTTGTTCCAACCTAACTTCAGGGACCCCTCCCACTGCCTCAGGCTTCTCCAAGCCCTGCCCAGCCTGGCCTTGGACACTGCCAGGGATCCAGGGGCAGCCACAGCTTCTCTGGGCACCCTGTGCCAGGGCTGCCCACCCTCACAGGGAAGGATTTCTCCGTAATCTCTAATTTAATTCTCCCTTCTTTCAGTTTGAAGCTGTTGCCCCTTGTCCTGCCACTCCAGGCCCTTGTTCTTTGGTGAGGGGGAGCAGAATTGGCTGCTGGATTCACCCAACAGAGTTTGGACATCAGCTCCTCAAGGCCAAGACTTTTCTTGTGACTTGTTTCGCTTGTCCTAAATTCTTCCCGGCTGCATCCTTTGTTACTTGGGAGAAAGAAACAGAAACAGAAAGAAACTCTCCCAAGCTTTTGGCTCCATCTTTGGGACAACAACCTGGTTTTTCTTGATGTCTTATTTTCATCCCATCCTGCTCTAGAAATGCTCTTGGATGGACAGAGCTGAATCAGTCGCGATGGTTCCTGTGGAGCTGGCGCTGGGTTTAAAACCATGTGGATGTGGCACACGGGGACATGGGTTGGTGGTGGCCTTGGACTCGATGGTCTTGGAACTCTTTTCCAAGCTGAATGATGGTGCAGTTCTGTGCTGGGTGTGCTCTGCCTCCCGGGCAGTTGCAGAGTTAAACGAGTTCCCCCTCCGGGCGCTGGCTCGGAGCGCGGTAGCGTTCCAGTTCGGAGAATTCCAGTGACCAACCAGGTAGTCTGCTCCTAATGGCACAATTTACCCTTTGTGAACACATTTTATGAAAGCTCTCACTGTTTGTCTCAAGTTGTGGAGGGGAGGAAAGAAAAAAAAAAANATAACCACAGGTCCTGCTGATCTCCACAGGGGACTTGGAGCATCCCGACCTCAGGGAATAATTTATCCCCCCAAAAAGCCTCACAGAAAAACCTGGATGCATCACTCTTCCAAGGGGCTCTGTGGTATAAACCCCATTGGGAATAACAATTGCAGCCCATGTGAAAATCCAGCATTGTTGCAGCCTTGCACTGGGGATGGGGGAAAAGATCCAAAGCAAAGCTGCTTTTTGTGAAGCAAAGGGTCATTTATTCCTTTGGGATCACCAGATTGCTTCTGGTGGAGTTGATCTTCAGGGCTGCTCTTCCTGTGTGCAGTGATGAGCAGGGTATGGAGAGAATCTTCCTCAAGAAGCTCTGAATTCTCCTTGCTCTTCTTCCCAAAAATAGAAGAGTTTTGCCTTCTCCAGTACCTGTCAAAATCCCTGGAAATTCTACAACCAGGGAAATTTCCTTTCTCACAAGACAAAGCATCCAACGTCCCCCTCTGGCTACCACATTAATCCCAACTCCCAATGAACCCATCTTTCCCCAGCCCATGGGTAAATCCCAACATCCAATACTCCCTGGAGAACTTCCAGGGCTGGACAGCCCTCCCCAGGTTAATTTTTCCAAGGGGTAAGCTGATATTCCTGCATAAAACACACATCTGCAGGGAAAATGCCAGGGAGTGTGGGTGAGTTATGGTCCCACAGCACCGATCACTTGAGCCCTAATGCTACAAGCACCGTCAGGTTTTCCTGACTGAAGTTCCTGCTAATTGCTTCCATATGATTCCTTTCCCTTTATTTCTTTATTTATCCCTGTCCCTCCATTGTTCATCCTGCCACGTTCANCCTTTTGTTCTCCCCCCACGTTTAAATTTTAAAAAAAAAAAAAAAAAAAAAACAAGCAGGGAAATGAGTTTATTTCCTAATAATTCCTGATATTATTTAATAACTGTTTTATGTGAGCCAGGGCTGATGCCCATTCAGGAGTGGGTTTTTGCATGGAGTTGTTCTCACATGGCAAAGGGCTGCTCTCAACGTTAAGCCAAGGGAAATGCAGAAAATTCCATAGAATCCGTGAATGGTTTGGGTTGGAAGGAACNTGTTGGGTTTCTCTGAGCTGGAGGCAGCTCTGCAGGTGGGTTCTCACCTGAGCAGAGTTGAGGGGGATACATTCAGGAGTTTTCCCCCACAAATCCATGGACTGAAGTCCCATGCTCCATCCCTTTGGCAGAACCTCTCTTTAGTCCCTTTTGGTGCCTTCCAGCTCAGTTTTCCCTCAAACTTGTCTCTTTCACCCCCAGGGTAATTCCATGCTCTTCATCTGCCTCTGCAGCTCCAGCTGGGCTGTTCCTGCCTCCAGGAGTCCTGCATGTACCCAGGCAAATGGAAAGAGGGAAAAAATGCTCCAGTGAGAGGGAGAAGCAGCACTTTGGGGGAAGAAAGCTTGTGGATCATGTGAAGGAAGAGGAAGACAGATCCCTGGAGAATTTGTAGCTGTTTCTAATCCACAAAGGTGTCTCCAAACCCACCACGACTCCCCTATGTATGGGCAGGCACAGGGTGCCAGGCACTGCTATTTCCCCTCTCAGCATCCAAATCTGATCATTGTGGCATCAGATCTGAGCAAAATCCCTGGGAAATCGAACTTGGACATCTCAGCCTGAACCTTGGCACCCTCAAACCATCTGAACATCAATGCAAACCCCACCTAAGAGACAATTTTGCATCCAGGGTTTCCCACATCATGTGTGTCCCAGCAGAGGCTTCATTCCACGTTTCTGTCTTTTCAAGCATCAGGATATGAATGAATATTCCCCCAAAAAACCCTTTTTGAAGGGCTTTTTCTTTCCTGGGAATGCAGGAGAGTGAAGCTGTGCTGGTCCTTGCAGCTTTCCCCTGCAGAGCTGGAGGTAACTCCGAGCTGGGGGTCGCTCCTGGGAAATCCATGCACTACCCAGCTGTAAAATGGGGATATCACGTTGCAAATAAGAAAAAAATAAAGGTTTTTTAAGGCAAACAGGGTCTCGTTAAGGTTTCTGGAGAGGTCTGAGTTCAAACCCCCCGGCACAGCCCGGGGGGAGGCAGGAGGGCAGAGCAGAGCCTTGAAATAAAGCAGGAGGTGCTGGGTGAGGGATCTCGGGTTTCCAACTGAGGCTTTTTACAGCCAGGGCTCAGGGCTTTCCAGCAGAGCCCCAAAGCAGCCAAATTAACCAGGCTAATGAAGAACCCCGGGCTGCTGGAGGCTTTGGCCGTGCACCACCCCTTAATTAGGGCTAAATCCCTGATTCTGGGCATGCAGAGGTGCAGCTCCTCCATCTGGAACATGATGAACCTCAGTGCCGGTGTGGGAGAGAACAAAACACAGCCCAGAGGATGGGATGGGGGGGTTTTGGCTCTGGCTGGAGTTCAGCTCAGGTCAGGCTACGCTGGGCACTGGGCTGGGTCTGATACTCACCCCCTCCAAGCAGAGCCAGGACAGGTAAAAGCATTTGGCTGCTGGGAGGAGACGCCCAGGGATGTTGGAATCACCAACATCTGCATTTTAGGACTGGAAATAAACTGGCTTTTAACAACAAAATGGGACTGATTGATCCTAAACCACACAAAATTTGGATGAATTAATTAACTCCGAGCCTTTGTTGTGTCAAAGTGCTTTCTCCTGGGCGAGAGGGTGACTGTGTAGAAATGCTGATTTTTGGAGGGCACAGTTAGGGTGAGAACTGCAAAAGGCATTTGGGAATTGAGGCAGAGAATTTATCATGGTTTAGTATTAACCAAAGCCATTCCATCATGAAATGCATTTGGCCACCAGGGCTGGTTTTTCACCCACCTGTGCCTGTGTCACTTGGAGCTGCAGCTCTGTCCCTGAGGGTGGCTCAGTGGGGATGTCCCTATAGGCAACTCTTTATTTATATATATTCATTATATATAAGTTATATGTTCATGTGACTGCATTTGTATGCATTTGTGTCCTCATCACTGTGCAAAATATTCCCATTTTAATGGAGGAAAACACACATGAGAGTGAATTCTTTCCTCTAGAGGGAACTTCATTTGACACAAGGGAAGGAGTTACCTTAACCCAGAACTGCTCTTCCCAATATTCCCTGTCTGATCCAAGAGTGGATTGGGACCAGCTGCATCACTGGGCTCCTCCTCTCCCTCAGTGGAAGCTGAGCAGAGCTGCCCTTGGTTTAGACCAGGCTTATCTGCCAGCCTAGCCATCGAAGGCTGCATTGCAGGAATTAGTTGGACTTCATAATTAGCCAGGAGGAAGTTTACCCCGACCAGTCAACCTCAGCAGAGAGGGAATTCATTAAACATCTCTGGTTTGCCAAGCACAAGGCTGATTTTGCAAGTCAAAGAAGGTTTTTGTTTTTAATTGCATTTTCTTTAGTGGTTTTGCCAGGAAAAAAATCCATGTGTGTCCTTTCCAGCAGAGACAGGCACTCAGCCTTCCCAGATTTTGCTTCTTGGCTCTAAATCCAAGAGATTTAGGGATTCCCATGTGACACAATGACATCCAGGGCAGGGAATGGGGAAGTTGGGCTGATTCTGAGCATTGCTGCCCATGGGGGCTTTGCAGGGCTTGCAGAACCCTCTCTCCATAAAGCAGCCAGCAGAAAGTGGGATTCTTTTGGCTCTCTCCTGGTCCTTCACATGGGTTCCAGACCCCTTTCCAAGGAGGGCTGGCACAGGTGATTGGGACCAGGGGGCTGCAAGGCCTGAGCTTCCAATTCCCAGCACAAGTCAGTGGTGTCCTGTTCTGGGTGCTGCTTCTTCACCTGCCTCATCCCAAACCTTCTCCCAGGAGCTGCTTTATCCCAAACCTTCTCCCAGGAGCTGCTTTATCCCAAACCTTCTCCCAGGAGCTGCCTCATCCCAAACCTTCTCCCAGGAGCTGCTTTATCCCAAACCTTCTCCCAGGAGCTGC